>CAXKVY010003948.1:0-50000 GCA_964058915.1 Tetropium fuscum | reverse complement strand
TGTAAGAAATTGATTGTTTGGTTGTGAAATTCACTGAGGGGTTGTTATTCGGTGAAACAGTCAAGTAGGCTGTTGTCAAATTAAGTCATTATGACAAGTATTTAAGTCATTATGATATTTAAGTATGATTTTGAAGCTTGTTAAAATGGTAAACTATACAAATGCCGAAATGGCAGATATGCATTTTCTATTATGTCGTGCTGATGGAAATGCATTAGAAGATCAACGGCTTTATGCTCAGTTATATCAAGAACTATCATGACCTCATCATGGCACGTATTCATCAACGTCTACGAGAAAAAGACGTTTTTTTAGAAGACCTGTCCATTGCGGACGTGCTGGAGAAGTAAGAACCGTACCGCTAGAGGAGGCTGTTCTCAATTTAATAGAAGAATTTCGTGAAGCAAGTACAAGGAAAATTGCCGATATATTAAATGTAAGCTATTCCGCGATATTTAGAAGTTTAAAAGAAAGAACAGCAGTGGTATCCGTACCATAACCAACGAGTACAAGCTCTCTTACCTCGAGACTTTCTACCTCGTCTAATTTTTTGTCAATAGATAATTCAAAGGATCACCCAAGTTCCAGAATTTTTGTCTCGTATTTTGTTTACTGGCCTCATCAGTACTTTTAGTACAGTAAGTTTTCGAGGGAATCTATTAGAAGTTTCCATAATAATCACATAAGGGCTGAAGAGAATCCACTTGTTATTTTTGAAGCTACGTTTCAACAACAGTTTTCATTAAATGTGTGACTTGGTGCTATTGATGATTATTTAATTGGCTCATATTTTCTTCCAATGAGTTTAAATGGAGACGCATACTGCCATATCCTTGAAGAATAGTTGCCCGTACTTCTTGAAGATGTCCCTCTTCAAATTAGTGAAGAAATGTGGGTCATGCATGATGGCGCTCCAGCCCATTTTAGTATTAACGTCCGTCGCCACTTTTACGCAGTTTATCCAATGTTGCTAAATGTGAAGGCTTTGAATATTTCTCACAATATAACTGTTCTATCTAACTTAAGGGTAAAACAATGTTAGACTACGAGTACACCATTTTAAAGGCGAGGTAAAATTTTCTGCTGAAGAAACTTCTTCTCATAGTTTTTCAAAATTTATCACGCATTACCAGATATTGGCAAAAATTGAGAAAAAGTTCGTTTTTTGGGTGTTTCACCCCCTATAACTTCTAAACTCCCTCGATTTCAGAAAAGTACCCGATATATTCTTATTCAGGGGATCAAAATTGATAAATCTGCAAAGCTACCTTTCGGGGACCTCTCGAGCAAACGGACACTCCTATGTGGCGTCCGGTCAAATCAGACCCACGAACTATTCCTCTACCTTATTCCGCCCGCCCCTAGAAAAACATGGCCGTTTTCTTTTATTTATCATTAGTTTATCGATGTCATCGAAACAAATACTGATATTTATTTAAACTGCCTCCAGTGTACAGGTAGCCGAAAGAGACAACTGCCTTTGGTGGCAGCCATACCGGTTTCGGCAGCGTAATTGGATGTCGCTTTCGGCCGCGAAGGCACATACAAACATAAATATTAGTAATTAAAATTTTTCAGTATGTTCCAAAAATGATTCAACCAGGGTATGACATATTTGTATTATAATAAAATATATATGTCAGACATAATTCATTACTCTGCGCATAGGTTTATAATTAGTTTTGTGCGGTTAGGCAACTCGTGGCATCGGTGGCGGTCCAAGTAAGTAATGGAAAACTGCTAATATCATCGCCCTCGTAAAGATCTAATGTCTACAATGTGTGGATACCTTGTAAAGAAAAATGTTGATCCCACTCCGTATACACGCAACACATAATCTTTCAATTTGTTCGATACTATCCTACGTACAAATATGAAAACCTAGATTTAATCCTACACACAAATCTAAAAAGCTAAAGATACTTCTGCAAAATATAAATTTGACCACGCATCTACTGGCGATGGCGGTGAGTCACAGGTCGCCGACTTTTTCTGACGAGTTCGACTAAATACGCATTTTTATTCGTTCCTCAGAGAGATTCCCCTGTTTGCAAGAGCTCGGATAAGAATCACAAATGTCCGAGGGCTGGAAAGAATTGGGCTGATTCCTACGTCTTACAAGACACAAGAATAGTCTTCGCTGACTGAACCTACTTAGCTGTCGCCGTAGGTCCAAAATAAACAAGCGGGGAGATTGGACTGATTTAACATGATTCGGTGTACTTCAAACGTGTCGCATCAGGAACTATTTGAAGAGTAGGTGGAAAACAAGAGACCCAGGAACAAAATAACCTCTGCTACACGTTGGTCACGTAAACACTATTTGAAGCCCTGCAGGATTTTATTGTTACAAGCCACGTTCATGTTTAATGCACGTTCCTCGAAGGTAATCTACTGCTATTAGAAAATATTTTGATATTAATAACTTCTCAGAAAGGACTTAATATTATACTCATACCTGTTCCTGATGTAATTCCACATAATTTAGTATGTCACTGTATATAATTGGATGCTAGACAATATAAATCAAGATATCATTTATTCCCTGTGAGCGATATAACACGGGAAAGCGTCTCGAGAACTTTTGATTTAAATTATTTAGACTTTCAGTAGGTGTACAAGTGTAGAGTTATTTGCAGTTGAAATAAGTAAAAGGCCTTTTGCTTACAAAAGGTGGGGTAGATACAATTTTAAAATGTGTTGTTTAGATCTGGACTCATAAAATATGCAAAATTTTCACCTTATTAGGAAGATCCACCATCTTGCATGAGAGCATCTAAAATTTTTTTCATGATAACTGACCAACCCAACGGTTGATAACGTTTATAGACAAAGAAGGCAAAATTTCTTACAGTTTTGTTGTAAATATGTTTTGTAATGTCTAATATAATTCTAATATTTATGTCTAATTCTGACTCTAATAATACGAATATTATATTATTAATAATATAATATTCAACTGCGGACAGTTGAACGAATTTTCAAAAAATCATAGTTTTCAAACAATGCTTATACGGGGTGTTCAAATCAATGAAATGCCTGTTTTATCTGTCTATTTTTATCAAAATAATAATAATTTATATTATTATTTTTGTTTTTTTTGTGGTAGTCATGCCTCGTTATTCAATAACCACTCCCCACGTTCACGGTGTAATTGGCCATTGAAGCCGCAACTCATCTTCTGCATCTTCCGGCTATGACTTCTGCCGATTGACGGCATGCCTGGATGATTCTCAATTCTGAGAGCAGTGATTGTTGCATACCTCCGAGAGAGCCAATAATAAGAACCAGTTTTTAACAGAATAACCCACGTAACAGCATGCGAAGTTCGAATTGTAAATCTCGATATTCCCCCCCTCCCCCCCCCCCTCTCTCTCTCTCTCTCTCTCTCTCTCTCTCTCTCTCTCTACAGACACAGAAAGCAAGATAACTACGAAATATGTGGTGCGAAAGATGTTTGACTGATATAAATGCATTTTTCACTTAGTTCGCGTCGTGTCTCCAAAACGGTTAGGCCTACAAAAAAAATTTAAGGTAGAGAATTTTTATATGTACAACTTTTATTATAGGTGTTATTCCTGTTTGGGCCGTAGAAATGTTAATCGCGAATCCGCGGTTTCCGCAAACTATTACGCGGTTTTCACGAGTTCCTCCAGGTGTATTGTGGCGTAACTACCAAGTGTTATTTAAGAGTTATATATATATAAATATACAAAAGTAATTGTGATCAAACTGGTTTTCCTGGGCAGACCCTACTCCATGTACACATATATTTAAGAATGAGTAATTAAGTCAAAAAATAAGGGAAAAAAGTACAGGATTCGAACTCATAACGTCCCGTAACTTCAGTATGTTATGTAGCACACGCTTTACTCGCTGAGCTATCAGCACTCTACCAGATATCTGATCAACTAGATATTTGTATAAATGAGTTGTCGCCCATCACGCATATCAGGCAGGAAACGGAGTGCTCCAATGTGCATTCCCAATGTTTACTAACTGGCAGACGCGAGAAATCGCGTCTACATAGGAGCTATGGTAAATATGCCAACGGTTGTCTATTTAATCACGTGCAGTCCGGACCTTTAAATTATTTAAAAAATATATTTTTCGATGTGTACATGTACAAATGTACATTGCTAAGCTTCTGTATAGACAAAGGTGTAATTGTAGATTAATATTATGCATGCAAAAATAAAATTTGGGGTGTTCTTAACATTTCATCGCATAGAACCACCCTGTACAGGACTACCGTTGACGACTTGCGAATTTCGATGTTTCTAAAGGTGAGGAATATTAAAATTAGTTTCAGCTTTTAAACACAAAGTGCAAATGAAAATCATTTCTAGACGACTTTGATGGGACCATGCACTCTACCATAAGTTATGTTAAGCCTAAATAGAGCAAGCGTCCATTACCATCAATTTTAATGTCTGATCTAAAGGTGTTAGCAGTTGAGGGGAGGGTCAGTCTAAACCGCAACGTCTAGCCGTATTTGACTGGAGCTTAGGGGTAGACTCAATACTGTTACTATATTTATAATCTAATTGCTCATTACCTATGAATTAATAGAATGGTAAATAAATAATTAATTGAATGGTAAATAAATACAATCCTATTAACCAACTTCCATAATTGTTATAAATATGTGCACAAAAATATTACAATTTATGTTTGTTATTGTAATTATAATTTGTTTGTTGTGTATGTGACAAAAAGTTTTTGTAATAACTACTGCTGTTAAAAGTTTTATTATTCTCATATGGTTTCCGAGAAATTAGATTCGAGTTTAATTATGCCTAGTTCGACATATTACATAATTATTAGAAATATAAAAATAAGTGGAATGTTCTCAAGCGAAATAACCAAAAATAATCTGAAAGCCACATATCGTAAAAGTCCTTTGGATCACGCGATGCCTCAATTAAAATAAGTTCGTTGTTTAAATATGTGGTAAAAGCATAAAAGCACCAGTCAATTTGGCCCTCGATATTGTCTCTGGTATTAGCTAGCTAAATGGGTTTGTTTTATGATTAATGGCCATTGATTGCTTATATCAGGTATTCACAAACATGGAAATATTTAGTAGGCACAAGAAATATATTACACTGAATTTTTAATATTAGCAATGAATGGATACAAATCCATACCATACATGAATCTATACCAATCAGGTATTATTGTTTTTATTGTTTCTCTACATCTTTCTTTCATGATATATATTTATACATAGATAAATTATAATTATTTTATTGATCGTTATTATAACAATTGTATAAAATACATTCAAGGATTATTTGAACTCTTTGTGTGTTTAAGAGCTTTCAGACTATAACATTTTTCGCCTGACAGTTTCCGGATCAGATGATAGCTGGTGATATCAAATGTTCGTCAGGTTTTCATGATATAGGGTTCCATGATATAGGGATGTATGTACTTAAATTAATTTAAATATTTAGTATATGTATGTGCGCTGTGCAACCATGATTCGAAACGCTGTTATTGCTTTGTGGTATCTACGGAAAAAGTAAAAGACAGAATTGTAAAAGGAGGTCCCACCCTGCATTCGTTTTCATTATGTCTTTATAATCATCGATTTGTCCCGTAGACATGGCCGAGTCTCAATCAGTGAAATTAATAGTTCTATGTCAATTTCAGTAGACATTATTTCAATATTGCCTATTCACCTCAAGAACAAAAATTATACTGAACAATGTATACATGGAGAAAAACTAGAAACCTGATAAATAAAGTCGGATAGTGTGAACGCTGACACTGTTTTCTATGTTCCACTATCACCTGATCCCTATCACCTGATCCTGCACCAGGGCACCGGATAATCTAGTTGACTTTTCAGCTGTAATCAGGCTGCCGGACAGGTACCTGATAATATGAAAGGCCTCATTTGTACTAATGCTCCACTACTCCTCAGGTTTCCGTCCGATCCGGTATATACCTGTTATACCTAATATATATATCAGATATAACAATATATATCAGTTATGTCACGGGCGGTAGAATTGTTTGTTGTCCCTTTGTTCCCAGGTCTAAGCGATACCGACTCATAAATCATTGCGCGGACATTTTTGGTGACATTTACAGGGCCAGTCTCAATGGTATAACACAGTTTGTTTTAATTCCGGTTAATAGTGGTTATTTTTTTAAATGCTTTTATTTAGCTTGACTTCATATATTTGTTTGTTGGTTTATATGTTTGCGGAGTTATTTGCACAAAAAAATTTTTTTGCTCTTTAATCATGACGGCCCGGGCGGTCCCCCTCAAGGTCGAAAACCTATTACTACTCCACCTTGCGGGGCAATACTCCCTACATACTGGACTATACCGACTGATAGACGATAACCTTCCAGCGTCGTATTCGCCTGTCCTATTTGGGTTTGGGGACATTTATTGTTGTTACCTGTTTACAAACAGTACTGCTTTTCGTGGATCCAATAATTTAAACACCCTGTAACTTAACATTATTAATTTGCTATTAAATACTGACTACTTATATACTGATTAACAACTATAAAACACAATTTATAACTATAGTCTCTTATCGATGTTGACTATACGCGCGTTTAACATTAACTGAACTCGACGTATTTCGCATTTCGCTTGGCGTCTATTTCTTCTGAAATACTTTTGCCGTATGTAAATATTATTTGTGCTGCGGTGTTCAAGACTGTCCGGCTATATGTCTTTTCTCCATGACCTTCGATGAGGGAATGGAGATGGGATATTGCGGGTGTTAGTTGCTAATATTAATTTTTGTTTTAGTATTGTTAATATGATTATATAAGCGGAGCTGTAAAAGCGTTGGATACAAAAAATACTTATTCTATATTAGTATTTGTGGGTCTTTTATGTTAGACTATTTTATTATTATTGCTATATTCATGCCTCTTTTTAGTTATTGTTTTTTTTTCATTTGTTTCATGCTTTTTTTTCTGGTTTTGTATGGTTTTTGTTGCTGGCAACCTGCGTTTATATCCAAAAACGGTAATTTCTCGATGCTTCGGCACTCTTCCAGCACGCCTAGAAAGAAGAAGATTTCGACCAGCGTTCTTGTCGCTGCGCTGGTCGAAATCGCTCGTGACATTACTCGTCATAAGCATGCGTAACACGATTAATACTAATACACTTTTTAGCATTCTGTATAAGACTGATTGCGGTATATTGTCTATCACTTGTTTTCCTCTGTTTTCTTTTCGTACCTCAATTTTATTGTATTATGGTTGGACCAGTGGTTGATATAATTCAACCTAATCGGTAGATGCCTAGAAGTAATAAAGCAGCTATAAATGAGAGCTAAAACTAATCTGACTGCGGCAACAGTAAAGAAAACTGAACGGCTTGTTTTAATTACTATATCTAATATGCTCCGAAGTTATTACGGTATGCGAGTGTTTACTCGCGTGTACCTTGTAGTCACATCCGTTTATAAGTCCGAGCGAGAACTAATCAGAGTTTCTGTAACAATACAGAATAACAACTCTGTTCTCGTAATTGCCGTAATCTAACCTTGCGGTAATTCAATAGTCACGTCACAAATTATAAACTTATTTGTATTGACACAAAGCGAGATATTTTATCGCTGTGGTACCAACGCTCACAAAAATGTTAAAATAATGAATACGGTTTGACAAGACAAAACTATAGATAAGCAAAATAAGAGGTTTCTTGAACATAATTTCATAATTGTTTACAATGTTTGTCGGCCTGTAGTAATACTTTAATATTAGTGATACTCACTTGTTATTTAATCGTTACACTTAGCTCAACCTAACTCAACTATCACTATCAAACGATATAGATTAAAGAGTAACCAATTAATTGACAAGCATAAAAAATAATAAAATCTGTATTTAGCACAAACTTATCTCATTAACATAGGGTTGTGTTTACACTGTACACAAGGACATAGGGTTGTCCTTGTGTACAGTTAGTCCAGTCATTATGTATTTAAAATACACCATTTCCTGCAAAAGGTCTGACCGGCCAGAAAACTTCGGAAATGTGTACCTGTATATGGCAGATTTATTGTCCTAAATTTTCAACCCTCTCCAAGTGGAGCACAAACTACCCCAGGCGTTCAAATGGGTAAGGGGTGAAATTGCACTAACGTGGAAACGTAGCTTAAATCTTAGGTCTGACAACAACAAAAAAATATTGCTAAAAGTAGATTCTAGTTTTTCTTCCTAAAACTCCGCGGAAGCATATATCTAGGATTTATAGTTTTTCAATGGCATGCCCGAAAAGGTGCACACCTGAGTAGATAGGCACTTTTTCGCACAAGGATATGGAGGCTGAACATTAATCTGATTGCGATTATACAAAGAATATCATGTTCCTGAGTAATTGAGCTTTCCAACGGTGTTTTGATCGAGGTCCTAGCGTCAAAATTACTAAAATTATGACGGCCGCAATATCGCATATATTGAATAGTTGTACTCAAATTTGCCCCTTTGCATGTGGTTTCTGCTTTGCCGCAGAAACCAAGTCGATGTTATATACACAGACTTTTCCATGGCTTTTGATAAAGTTGATCATGGTATTTTATTAAGTAACCTCTCAGTGTATGGATTCAGCAGTTCGCTAGTCAGGCTATTTACCTCCTACTTGGATAATAGATCTCAGTTTGTCAGTTATAACGGCTTTAGTTCTAGTCGGTACGTTGCAACCTGAGGAGTATCGCAAGGTTCCAATCGAGGCCCGCTCTTATTTACATTATACATCAATGATTTGACAGCGAAAATAACTTGCAATAACTTATTTGCCGACGACTTATTAGCGTATTTGCCGACGACGAAAAATTTATGCCCCTATTTATTCACAGGATGATTGTATGTACCTTTACTCTCAATTTTCACTAATTGAGGAATGGTGCACTGAAAACTGACATTATTTATGAATATTTCTAAGTGTAAAGTATGCTCATATACACGTAATACTAAAGGGTCCGCCAATAGGGACGCTCGATCTTTGACAGGTCATGGCGGCCATGTTGTTTGTGGTAGAGTTGGCAAACGTAGTTGTTATTATTCAGTGTATCTTCACAAATCACCATGAACCAATTCAGCCGCGAGCAACATGTGCAAATCGTTAAAACTTATTACGAAAATCATTCATCGGTTCGAGCAACGTTCCGCGCGCTCCGCCAATTTTACGGTGCAATTGATCGTCCTGCTGAGTCGACTATCCGTCGTTTGATTAACAAATTCGAGGCAACCGGTTCGGTGAACAATCAGCCAACACCGACGCGTCGTCGAAACGTCCGATCTGCCCAGAATGTCGCCGCTGTGCGCGATAGTGTGCGTGAAAATCCGCGACAGTCAATTTCACGTCGCGCACAGGAACTCCGCCTTTCGGAAACATCACTTCGCCAAATCTTGCATCTGGATTTGGGCATGCATCCGTACAAGATCCAGCTGACACAAGAGCTCAAAATAAACGACCATAGACAGCGCCGTATCTTCGCTGATTGGGCTTTAGAGCAGTTGGAAGTCGACCCCGATTTTGGTCGCAAAATCATCTTCAGCGATGAGGCACATTTTTGGTTAAATGGGAATGTCAACAAGCAGAATTGCCGTTATTGGGCCGAGAACAATCCACAGGAGGTCGCAATGCACCAGGTCGCAATGCACCCAGCAAAGGTAACTGTTTGGTGTGGATTTTGGGCCGGAGGCATCATCGGGCCGTATTTCTTCGAGAACGACGATGGTGTGTCCATCACGGTAAACGGCGAACGATACAGATCCATGATAACGAACTTTTTCTGGCATGAAATCGACAATATGGATGTCGAGGATATGTGGTTTCAGCAGGACGGCGCTACGAGCCACACAGCGCGCGCCACAATGGATCTTCTGCACGAGCGCTTCGGAGGAATGGTTATCTCGCGCGGAGGCGACATCAACTGGCCACCGAGATCGTGCGATTTAACCCCACTAGACTATTTCTTGTGGGGTTTTCTTAAATCACAGGTCTACGCAAACCAACCACAAAACACTGATGCCCTCAAAGTCAACATACGCCACGCCATCGATGAAATACAGCCCGATTTGTGCGCCAGAGTCATTGAAAATTGGACTTCTCGTATGCGCGCCACCCAGCGAAGCCGAGGTGGACATTTGACCGATATTATTTTCCATACATAATGCCTTCGAATACTCTTTCAAACAAAAAATAAATTTCATTTATACCTCTCACACAACTTGCTTTATTTCATTTTAAAGATCGAGCGCGCTTATTGGCGGACCCTTTAGAACCTTATTATACTTCTACAAGCTAAATAACACTACACTTCAGCACTGCAGTTCAGTTAAGAACCTTGGCATAGTCTTTGATGATAAACTGTCTTTCAACGAACATATTGAGAATGTAACTTTGGGGCACTGCAAAACTTTACTTTTTCTGATCTCAATGCGTTACAAGCTCTATATTTCGCTCTAGTGCGTTCTAAGCTTGAATATGGTGCTTTAGTATGGTATCCTCATTATTACATACAAAAAAGGTTCTAGAGAATATTCAAAGATGCTTTTTAAAATTTATGGCTACTAAAATTGATGGTGTATATCCAATGAGGGGTACTGATCAGAATAGCTTACTGCTGCGATTCAACATTGCATCTCTTGAGAATCGTAGAATCAATGCCACCCTATTATTTTTATATAAACTCATAAACAACATTATCGATGCACCAGGTGTACTGTTGCAAATAAATTTCCTTATCCCTAGAATCAATTCTCGATATTACCCAACTTTTTATTCTAGTACAAGTAGAACCAATATTCGCATGTCGTCACCGATTCCTGTAATGTATTCCAATTATAATAATATTAGTCATGTATGTGATATTAACAACTGTAGTATAACAGAGCTATTAAAAAGGTCCAATGATTTTTTGTCCCATAACGAACACTGATTTATTTATTTTAATTCATTAATTCTAATATTAATATTAATTAATTAATTTATTAATTCATTAATGTATACCAATAAAAACTCATAATTTTGTATAGCCTCAAGTTTCATTATTTATTGTCTTGTAAGCCACTGTAATTATTCTTTTAATTTGTCCTCTAAATTGATTTTATTTCTGGCGGGCAATTAATAAAATATTATTATGTGCTATCTGTCCAAAGGAAAATACTCGGAAGTTCTTTTCGTGGTTCGATAGACCACTGATCCCTGTGCTTGATTAAAAAAAGACAATTTTCGAAACACTGAGAAACACTCAGAGAGTCTAGAGAGGGGTGTTTTAGCGTTTATATAATTTTCTTAAATAAAGTATTGTATCCAGTGCCAACTTTTAAGGAAAAAACAGCGTTAAAGTCGGCGCGGCACCTTTTTGGCTCCCACGCAAAGAGTATTGAGTCAGAAAAACAAACAAATCCACACTTACGTGAAGATTCCTTCACGTAGTGTTCTATCGAACCACGAAAAGAATTTCGAATATTGTGCTTTGGACAGAAGTTATCGCACGGCAAAGGAGTAAATTTTAATACGATTTCATTTATTTTGACGCTAGGACTTCTATCAAACCAGCACCGTTGGAAAGCAATAAATAATAGCAATCAGAGCAATGGTTCAGCCTACGGCGCTCGGAATGTTGAAAAAAGTATAGGGAGGACTTTTTCGGGCCTGCCAGGTTATGCCCTAGTGAATAACGGGTATTAATTGCCAGTTGAATAACTTGAACTTAGTGTTAGTGAACTATAATTCTCGTTTAATCGTTTTAAATGTCAAAACACTATATAATATAACTGTGTTACTTACCATTTAATATCAATTTTTCTGTGTGTTAAAGTATTAACTTACGACCATGATTACAGGTTTATTTTTATGCTTTGGGCGAGGTACTTGGTATACAAAAAATGTGTTCAGAATATTTATTTGTTTTTCTAATATTTGGATGGATTTTTATACTAACCGTTTTTTTGTTTTAATTGTGGATATCCAGTTCTTATTTAAGTATATCACGTTTTCCGCTTTGCTGCATTCACGTTTGTTTATTATTCATATAACATTTGAGGCTTTCCTATTACAAATAATAAATTTAATCTCATAGGGTAACTATGTGTTGTGTACATTTTAATTTAGTTTATGACAAAATATGAGAATAACAATTCTCTATTATATTGTAACAAAATGAATATCGGGCTAGGAATTTTTAAAATCATCGTAATTTTCGGAAAAATAAAACGGGCAACTAGAGACCACCTGAGGTCCATCTTCTAGGAAAGAATTCAAGAGGGTAATATATCACGAAATATCATTAAAGAGCACGTACTTAAATTAGGCAGAACGAACTGTAACGCCGACCGGACCTTGCTCCCCTTTTCTTGTCAATGAAGAACAAGGACCCCAAAAACTGGTCAGATAGAAAGTGGCATGAGAACAAAAGGTCAAACACGACGCGTATATATATATTGTCAAGGGGTTCAATTCCAAAAAGGACCATATAACGAACTACAGTACATCATGTAACGAACCTAGTGCTTCGTAAAATAATAGAAAGGCAACTAATATTCAACTTGGATAAAAATATCGGCAGTTAAGTAATGGTACCTGATAAAAAAGAATTATGACATCCGCCATGGAGACAAAACAAGCAAAGGGTCGAGACAACAAGCTTTACAAATAGCGTCGAGCAAATGCGATACTGCACGGTAATCAGATACGTTGCATTGTCTAGCGACGCCAAGATCCCGGTTCCGGGACGACAATTAGCCAAAATTGTGGAGTTATGTCACCCAAATTGCAGTAGAACCGAGGGAATATTATACAGAGGGAATATTCCTCTCTATATTCTTCCCTAGTATACGTAGCTATAGAATTGTAAATCATTTAGGAGGGGTTGGTCAAGTACATGTAGGAAATATGTCATAAAGTAAGCGATGGAGTGAAGGCCTTAAAAACCAATAGTTCGGTAGTTGGGAAATAAGGAAGTAACACGCCTTAAGTTGTGATTGCTTAAGTAAGAAAAGAACAGCTCTGCCTCTTGGGCAGACAGGCCCACAAAACGCAAATATAGTCGAAATTAGGATAATTAGTAAAATCAGTAATACTAGAAGTGGCCCTTTTGGCCGAAATTCGCACTACCAAAGCCAAAAATTATAAAACCGATGGAAGAGCGAAAATTAGGCAGTTCCACGCACGTTCTTCTCGTGACTTAATCCGACCAGTGTTCGTATGCGTTACAGCTCTTCAAATATTAGTTTGTGTTTGTGAATCGTAATCATTGTGTTAGTACGAATTTTGGTTTAAGAAATCTAAATTGCATAAGAGGCTCAAATTTCAATCGTAATTGTTTTATAAATTGAAGAAAAGGTACACTCCAATCTTGATTAGGGTAGCTACAGAGTTAGATCTGTATATCATAGTTAATTTGGTCAGGAAAGTAAATTCAGCGGGACCATCCCGAAGTACCTTTAAAAAGGGAAGGTAATTGTTTAATAAACTTAGAGCCATATCAACCCATTTCGATAAATAAACTTGTCTGAAGAGCCGAAGAGATGTTTTATTCCATATATTCGACCACATTTTACCTTACATAGTGCTATCAGTGAATAATTACCGGACAGTGTCGTTGGATCCAAGTTCAACCAGCATCGAGTTATCGTCTTTCGGCCCAGCAGATCACAGAGGGAAAGTAAACCAAGGTAAATAAAGTCTTAAATGTTATAGAATAACCGAGCATTCGCGAGGAACCTATATCAGAGACCATTTCTCAGGTGCAACAATAATTATCCCTTTCTAGACTTGGCATTCTAAATGCCAGGGCAAACCAATCAAACCGTGAGGTTACAATATTAAGGTATAATGTTTCTCTCTAAACTGGTTACTTTTATACCAACGAGTATATAACTACAATGGTGTCTTTTAATACATTAGAAAAAATAATATTAAGTTCTGTGTCACACTCTGTCACTCTAACTCTGTTATTTCTTTAACTCTTCACCTGAGCGCAACTAAAGGCTATTTAGCGGAACTAAAGTAAAAGTTTAGCGGTAATAGTGAAAAAGTGATTTAGTGCTCACAAGCGACATTGTCATTAATATTTTTTAAACAGTAGTACTTGAATTCATACTAGACGTTATAAGGAAAATAACATTACATCATAAAACATAAAATAACATGAATTAACGTTTTCAAATTATATTTTGAAAGATAAGTCATTCACTTTTAGTGTCAATCTCTATACCTGTCAACACCGAAAATGTCTACTCCTGATTGCAGGAACATTGAGGTAGCTATGACTTGAATAATACCATAGTGCCAGTTTACTAATTATCTACTTAACCTGCTCTACGTCTTATAATTGTGTCCGTACATCTTTCAAGTCTAATTATTTGCAGAGCCGACGAATGGATTAGATTTATCAAAGAAGAAAGGGTTGCGATATACCATTAATTCCAACCCTTATTTTCTGTGTGTTAGCCTGTGTTCCTTGATCCACCGTCAATGATGACATTATGAGGAGATTAGGGGTAGTATACTCCATTTATTTGAGGGTTATAAGTTACGAGGATGGGGCAGTATTTATTTCCTTTTTTTTTGTATTGTGAGACGTTCCCACATAATACTTTTTACTTCTCATTCATTCGCCGTTTATCGGATTAACAACCGAATACCGAATTATTTCGATGGGAAACAAATCAGTTATCCTATGCTAGAGCAATGTTGCCAGTATTTGGTTTAGGCGATATTTAATTTGTCATGCTACTGTTTTGTTTCTTAAAACTAAATTATTATTTACGTTTTGTAATAATAACGTAAATGTAATAAGAATAAATGTCACATTTTTATTAATTTTAGTAATCAGAATAAAGATATCAGAAATTATGCACTGCTGTTAAGATTTGGTAAAGCGGTGGTAAATTTGGCTCGGCTTGGCGAAGACAAGTTGCGCTTATATTATGTTTCATATTATACACAGTAGTCTGTAGTCACTATAATCTAATAACAATCAATTTACAATAAATAAAAATTGTGCATTAAAAATATATATTCAGTGCAATCTCTATGACGTACTGCCTGGAATCCCTATTGTACTCTATCTACGGGTATATATTTGCATAACGCGTTTCGCATTACAATAACACAAATTACCACTTCGATCCCACTCTGCATAAATACGCTTCGGAAAATGTAAGAGTCGAGTCGACCAAATTAATGTCTATTGTATAGTCAGAAAAATCTTAGGCAATTTAAATATCTTGAAGTGTAGCCACGAAATATTTTACATATTTTAAGTTGTCTCGTTCAAGAAATCCCTTAATGGCGCAAATTATGGCATTCATCAGGATTGCAGATGGTAAATACATAAATATTTATTGCAACATGAAGATTATAGGCTTCATATATTATCAACAGTCATTATAATACTCAAGACCTATGTATAATTTCGTTTTTAAAAGGCTCATATTTTTGTGTTTGACTTGCTGATAGTTTTTTTTTAAATAATGACGTCACCATTTTTTTAATGTCAACCTAATTTTACCCCTTTCAGTGGTATAAAATCTCCCGAATTTACATGAGAGTCGCAAGTTTCTCCATTGAAGTTTTGACAATTTGCCCATTTTTCCACTAGGTAGGCAGATGTATTTTAAATAATTTGAAATTAAAAGTAGATTAGTAGATATAAAATAATAAAAGATGAAACATTTCATAAGTTCGTAGTTCCCTGAAACCACTTTTGACAAAGACGTAAATGCAGCATGACAACAACAAAATTACATTGAATAATCAAAATAATCAGTGAATGTCGAAATAAAGTAATATTTAAAATTAGTAGCTATCAGTCAATAGATACATGTACTAAACTAGTTGACTTTAAATATAATACTATGCGTTAAGCATCGATATTACAATTGATTATCCAATCGGCGAACAGTTCATAAATTAAATGTTGTAATATAGCAAATAAATCAAAATCTTAAATAAATAAATCTTTTTTTAATTGAAAATGTATAAGATAATTATAAAATGGTATGATACTATAGTAGAAGAATATTATCAAATTAAGAAATTTACATAATATGCTAAACTGCCATTGGTTACACAACTTTTCAATATCTAAAAACAAAATATAACAGAAAATAAGGTATCTATCTAGTTCCACTAGATACAGCAAACAAAGCCAACGTTATTGATAAGCCATCAAGGAGAAAGCATGTAAATTTTACAACTCAAATGTAAACAATACACAAATTTAAATAAATTTATTATATAATTTCTATTTAACTGGTGATAATCCGGCCAAGGAGGCTTCTTAAATAATTATGTCTTCAATATTCAGTGTTTTTAAAATACAATGTGCACTTGAATAAATATTGTGATCCAAAAGTGAAACACCTTGTATTCTCCACTTAAGTGGAAGGATAGAAGTTTATAAGGAAAACGTAAAGTAGTTTGTATCTAAACTAAACAGCAATGCCACATCATTGCAGCAGTTAGACGAGAAGAAACAAGTTGCAATTTCAAGTAATCTTCGAGGGCGACTCTTTCACAGTGGGGTGAATCAGTGCATCGTACGTAAGTGAAACCATATATAAACATATAAAATCATAATATAAACCAATTTTGAACTTTGATTTAGCCTAAGATATATTTGTGATTATTGCATTTCTATTAATGTTTAGCATAAGATATCTCCGGCCAACTTAGGGTAGTGATTGAGGATTTCAAATCGTAAATATATCTACCATTATTATAACAAATTTCGAATAAACGTTGTAAATTGGCAATTTCAAACCATCTTTTTTTAAAACCAAACCAATATGAAAGATATCAGCTTACAATTAAATTAAAATTTTAATATCACTCATAAAGATTGACATTATATTAACATAACATTCGTTTTGACGGATCTCAAATTCGAATTTGAGTTCCATCAAAACTAATGTCACTTAAAAGTGCCACTGTGAGAATGGTGAAGTATTAATGTTAAAGTCAATAAATCAATTAAACAAATCGTACACCACTCTAAAGATCCTCAATAAACGTGAAAGAACTTGTACAACTAGGGTTTGATAAAAACTTTTGTTGACATTCAGTTCTGCTTCCAAAATAACTTAAAATGCATCCATTCAAAGTTGACAGCGAACATCTGGCAACTGTCAAATTCTGATTTTCCAAAAAAATCTTTAGAAAATTGTCTTAATTGTTAATATTTCGAAAAATGACACTAAGAAATTGCCTAATGACATTTTACGCCTATATGCCGATTTTGGGCGAAACATTTTGATACACAAAAAAATGTTATATTTAAGTTTTTTATTCACTCCCGTAACTAACAGAAACTGATCAGAAAACATTTAAAACTCTTAAAAAAGCAGTATAAAGTCTTCCATTGCAATGCATACCGTGCTACTAATATTTGTAGGTGTCGTTGGTTTTGAAGATTTATTGATATTCTTAATAGAAAAAAAGGTAGTGTCTGGATTATTTTCCAATTTCCAAACAAATCACCCATTATAAGATGGCCAAATTGTAATTAAAACCACTTATATACTAACAAAATAAAGTTTAAAAGAAAAACAGTAAAAAACAAAGGGTGATTTTTTGGAAATTGGAAAATAATCCAGGAAGTAGATACCTTTTTTTCGTTAAGAATATCAGTAATCTTCAAAACCAACGGACCTACGAATATTATTAGCACAGTATGCATTCCAATTCGAGATTTTATACTGCTTTGGAGCGTTCTAAATGTTTTCAGATCAGTTAGTTTCGAGAATGATTCAAAAAGAAAATATAACATTTATTGGATATCAAAAGGTTTCGCTTGAAATCGGCATATAGGCGTAAAATGTCATTGGGAACATAATTTCTTAGTAACATTTTTCGAAATATTATTCATTAAGATCATTTTCTACAGATTTTTTTTTGGATAATCCACAAATTTAACAGTTGCCAGATGATAGCTGTCAACTTTGAATTGGTGCATTTTAAGTTATGTTGCAGCAGAAGTCATTGTCACACAAAAAGTTTATCAAACTCTAACATTTAAAAAAATCCCATATGGTGCCGACAGGGTCATTTTGAAATGTTTTGAATATTTGATGACGAAGACAATTATTGTACAATTTTGTATTTAAAAATTGTCGATTTTAGTTTTTACCCGATAAAATGCAATATAGATACCCTCGGCTTTCGCAGCTAAGAGTATAATAAAGAGAAAACAATATACACACGAAAACAAAATATAATGGTATGTATAATTATTTGCTAACACAGGACATCAGCGAACTTAGACGTTTTATTTTGTGAAATGTGTCGTCCATTGGGAAGGTCCATTTTATGTTGATGTGATGTTCCCAACTTAAATATTTTTTTATTGCTTTTATTTTCAAAGAACTAAACTTTAGCTTCCAGCTAATCTACTATTTAATCCCCTTGACATACCAACAACACCCAGTCGACCCGATCCCACGCCCGTGCCGTATACTCTATACTCTAGTGGTAGAAGTTGTAAGCGCTCCACCGGTATTTTCTCTCAAATGTCAGACAGAATGATGTATGGTGTTTAAGGTCTGCTGAAATAATCAAACTGCGATCACGTCGCAGGACCTTAAAATTATTTTTTAATATTAGAATGCCAGGGAGGATTTTTTTCGTATAACGGGAGGCAAATATTTTGAGGGTGTTATTATCACGTGAAAATCATGCAAATACATGAAATTAACTCAGTTCCAAAAAAAAGTGACGTACTCGATTTTTCAAGTTCAAGGACCTCTAACTTATACTGGTAAACCTGCTAAAATGTAAGATATAATTTTTTCTATTCTACCATGAATAATAATTAAGAAATTAGCCACATGCTTTTTATTAGTTTTTTTGGAATACGTTAGCATTACACCAGTGCATGAATTGCAAATCTATACAGACCTGTTTAAATTGTCATTCTTAACGAACATTTTGTTTTTTCTTATTGTTTTATTTTAAAAATTTATAAAATTTATATATATATATATATATATATATATATATATATATATATATATATATATATATATATATAACGTTTCACATAATAAATTAAGACAACAATAAAACATTAACACCAAAAAAGCTATAAATTTGGACACTAAACCAGATACATCGCGCAAATAACAAACCTATCTATATGAGACATAAAGCTAACCATTAGGGTTAAGTAGACCTGACTCTAATAGAACTATTTTGACTAACTATCCGCTTACTAAACTATTTAATTTGAGACCCGAATTGTCTGTATGAAAACCTGTCGGAAAACTAAATTTTGGCTAAGATTGTCGGTATATCCCTCGTTGGGCGTGACCAAAGAATGGCCTTTCATGCCCTTTAAGTAATACCACTTATCGGGGGTTAAATCTTAACCAATCATACGGGATTTACTTTACCCCTTAAATAATCTCAGGGAACTATTCCCTGACGCTAACGACATCTGGTTGAAAAATAGGAACTAAACATTTTACACAACATGGATAATTAATAACAATATTTTGGGTTTGCATTGTGGGGATTGGCCCGTTATACACATATGAAGAGAAAACCCCACAGAAAAACTCTTCTTAGGCTTAGATCCTTTATTCTCCAAAACAATACAATTATGACATTTCTAAAATACTCTTTCTGCATTAATTAGTTAGCCGCTCATACGTTTTATGAAAATATTATTCCAATATTATCTTCGGGGTAATGCTTGGCCGTTTCGCTATTTGATTTGGTTTTGTAGCTAATGAATATTATACTGAATACTAATTTACCAATACCGGAAACCAGAAATTAAGTGACACTTCTAGTTTAAACTGCTCGTCTCTACGTACTCTACTTGCATTTACAATTTTGATCTTATTTATTCTTTTACGAGCCCAGTACGGTTCTATTGTGTACTTATTTATTTAATTTTTTTAAGTGTACCATTTTAAAGTGACGGGTATTGATATATTATACAGCAATAATATTATAGGTGCCTAGTACCTAGCCTCAACTTAATAATTAATTACCGGAACACCTAATGATGCTTATTAAAAATTCCAGCCAACTTCCTTTTCATTGTAGTTACCGGGTCGATTAAAATTATAAGTAATCATATTGTAGCCATCCCTTCGGGGAAAGGCCTTGGATGTGATTATGATATGAAATTGTGCTATGTTGGATAATAAATGATTCATAATAATGTAGATTCTAATGCCCAAACAGATTACCTAACAACCTTATTTTTAATATCAAAGATGTGTATCGTTACTACCATTTATAACTGCTTCGTGTCAATTTAATATATATATATATATATATATATATATATATATATATATATATATATATATATATATATATATATATACGTTGAACCGTGAAGATGACAGATGCGACTCTGCCGAAACGTCGTTCTAGAAGAATAGAATATACGTGGGAGACATACACCCTCACATACATATATATATATATATATATATATATATATATATATATATATATATATATATATATATATATATATATATATGTATGTGAGGGTGTATGTCTCCCACGTATATTCTATTCTTCTAGAACGACGTTTCGGCAGAGTCGCATCTGTCATCTTCACGGTTCAACGTATATACAGTAATATATACGCGATGCATTTTACTTCGCAAAATAACGTAAGCCTAACTAACTCATGCTCATACGCCGTTTACCGCTTTACTGACCGAAGAGCGAAATAATTCTACGGAAAGCAAACCAGTTAGTCATCGCTAAAACAATATTCCCCGTTTAGTCCGTATTTAATTTGTTATGCTTCTTACAATAAAATTAAATTACTATTTAGGTTTCATAATTATAAAAACGCAAATGAAATAATATTATCACATTTTAATTAATATTAGAAATCGCCTATTATTAAATTCTGATAATGCCGTGATAAAACAAGACTTGTCGACAACCATGCCCTACAAATAGGTGTGTTGCTGAGAAAATATAACACTAGTTTTTTCGGGTCTAAGGCATTACATATAATCATATCTGAAATTTGAAAACTGAATTTCGCACTGACAAGTACGGACATTGTTAGCAATGCAAGTAATATATTATATTTCTTCTCACCAGATGGGTAGCCCTCCTAAATAGATTACTTATGTGGCTATTGTAAAATATATCACCAACATTACAAATTCCTGTATTTTATCCAATTTGTTATTTTCCATCTGCATATAAAGATGCATGAGTATAAATTCCAATCCCTTAACACTCATCTCATAAATTTCTGTATTTTATCCAGTCATGTTCCATTTGCATCTAAGGGAGTTAATAATTTCAGCCCGGTAACAATCCATCTGAACTTATAGGGCCAAGGCGAAGTATGAAAATCTAAGGGCGTGACAAGGGTATGGTGCGACTTGGCACACTGACAGCTGATGCTAATAGTATTTCACCTGTCCTGCCGAAGTTCATAAGTTCCTCTGAAAGTTCTGTATTCACAAAGCTACAGAAATATTCCGAAGAACATAATATCTTACCAGAGTAACAATCAGACTTTATAAATAGTCTTAGTTATACAAATGTTTCAGTTGCTTTGCTTTTCATTAATTCAAACTGAAATTACTACAACTGATGCTCTTGAAAGGTAAACTAGATATATTCAGAGCTTGTTAAACAGTTCTAAATGAATACCTGTTTCGTCACAATCACTACAAACTTTTATGTTATATTGCGGGAGAAACACGTCTTCATATATTTTTTCTGGGGTATTTTCATTCCAATTATATTTTCACCTTCTGTCTTGGTCTATGTGACTTTGAAACGATATTTTCTAAGCTTCTAGAGTCAAATTATTCTACATTTTTTACTCCAATTAGTGAAACTAACTTCCGTTAATTTCCAATTCTTCTTTCGAGCGGCATACCTCTAGATTCTAGATGATCAGAGTCCATGTAGGAAACTAGAATCGACCACTACCATGTTATAAAAAAAATATCACTATTAATAATGTGACAGTTTTACAAAAACTAAACTTATACAGTAGTCTAATAATACTAAGTGAATTTTAAGCCCAACCCAAAACTTATTTGGGTTGGGGTTGGGAAACTTATTTGAGTTTGTATTCCCAATGTTTATGTGCCTAAAAGTGCACAGTGATCCCCCGTGTCATATTACCAAACTACCCCAAAGGTACATTTTTTGTTTTCTTGCGATTTTCTCAAAAACCTGAAACTTTTCGACAAAACTGCAAGATTCATTTTTCATAGAGCATTAAATTCTCTGTGGTATAAATATAGTATATATAGAGTAATTGCAAAGCCCTCTATATAGCCTTTTGAAAATAAATCAAATTTAAATTCTGCAAAATTATTTTCGATTTACGAATACTTTAAAACTACAATAACAGTCTTTGTGTTTAATTATATTTTTATCATATCTGCGACATTTAACCCTATTCAGTTAACTCAATTCAGTTATTTAACCGCATTATTTGTGTGGCATTCGCATTTGTGTAGAAAACTTCTGATTATCTTAAAGAATGTTTTAGAAATGAAATTTCACAATACCCTACATTTCATTGAAATAACATTTAGAAATAATATGAAGTCAACGCGCATTGTAATACAGACCACGGTAATATGGTAGGTACCAAAGGGTGAAAATGTGTTTGTTATTGATGGAGGTTTTTGCTAAGAGTAGGAGTAGGATGTAGGAAGGCGATCGCCCGCTTTGTACAAAGACATTTTTATTCAATACGTAAATTTTGTTAAATATCACTATGGAATAAATATCTAATAATAGTGTTTGATGGCTATTCGAGTGAATATTTAACAAATTTACAGAAGACCAACAGAAAAACCAAAGAACGCGACTGGAACGCATCTGTTAATATAAAACAAGATAATTTGTTATCACTTTCTTCAAATAAAGAGAAGCAAAATTTTTTAGAGACCATTTTGTTAATGTCGGTATTTCAATGAAATATCAAAAACTGATGCAGATTGTATGATTGCTAAAACAGTAGTGGATTGTGCCATAAAAAGTAACAATCCTGTAATTGTTGTGGCACTATATACAGACATTATGGTGTTGCTTATATTACATTGTGCAACTCTGTTACATTGCTCTGTTACATCTGTTACATTGTGCAACTCAAAATATTTATGTGCAGGGACCCGGTACATCTGGTAAGCCAAATAAGCTAACAAGTATATACGCATTAGAAAATATATTAGAAAAACCAATTCTTCAAAATATACTATTTCTTCATGCTATGACTGGTTGCGATACAGCGGCAGCATTTTTTTAAAATGATGTGAAAACGGCATTAACAATTTCAGAAAATAAAAATGCTCTTTCTAACGATCTTTCCAAATTTAAAAGTAATTTTCGGAATCTATCTGATTTAATAAAAGCAGGTCAAAATTTTATTTTAAAGTGGTATGGCCGCCACAAAAATTAAAACTTAAATGAATTAAGATATTATAAATATAGTCACACAACTGCGCGTCAAGATTTATTTGAAAATTTTGAGCTCGCTACATTGCCACTTAGATACATCTGAAGTTGCTGAACTTCATATTAAAAGAGTTTACTTACAAGTACAGCTACGGATGGGCATCGAATTCAATCCAGAGGATTGGGACCCGAAATCACTACTACATATTACACCCATGGAAACCTGAAAACCAACATATTTTGTTTCTACTGGGACAAGACATTCCACGAAGCACAACGAAATCTATGCAACGACTCATGACCATCTAAAAGTGTATAAGGAACCGCTAGATACTGAAGAGATCAGTTCAACAATTCCAGTGATTAGCAACAAGAACCTGAAGATGGCACATCTGATTCTGAACGTCGTTCGAGAAGAAGATAACATAAATGGGAGAAGACCCGAAATCAACAACTACATACTGCACCCATGGAAACCTGAAAACCAACATCAATTATCTTGAAGTTTTGTCGAAAAGTTTAAGGTTTTTGAGAAAATGGCAAAAAAACCAAAGAATGTACCATTGGGGTTTAAGTCCGGAGATCACTGGGGACTTTTAGACGAAATGTTAAGTAATATAATCAGTCGTTTTATTGCTACCATCCCAAGATAAACCCTCTAAAAATAAATAAATATAGCAAAGAAATAAGAAGATAAATGTATATATCGCTATCACTATAACTCATTTCTTTAAAGTATTGTTAACAAAATATTGAAACACGGCCAAACGAAAAGTCATTTTGGAGCTGGACCAGTGCAGTGGTCAATCCAGTTTTTGACCACTACTCCTTCACAATTGCAATTTATATTGGCCCATTATTGCCAATACTACACAGTAAAAAATTGAGCGCTAATTTTAACAAGCAAAAGTAGTACATATAGGTCGACACATAAGATGGTAATTTTACCACTCCTTTCGCCGAGTAATGTATTGTAAAAATCATGTTTTGCAATATCTAATTTACCACTCCCATCGAGGCATATTTAATTAATCCTTTCAAGGAATTTTCGTTTTTTTAGTGTTAAACTTATGTTTGCTTGTAGTAAAATTTATATATGGAGGGTAAAATTGTGACATAAAAACAATTAATTGTATGATGGCGCCTTGTAAAACGAATTCATTGTCACCCGATATAAGTTTACATGTTAAAATGCCACGTACAGAAAACGTACCTAATTTTATTATTCAGCGGGCCAAACAAACTGTCTACACGTGTATACATTTATCAAAATACAATGCATAAGATTTATGGTACATCATTTGGCCTGCGGGAAACAAGTTTGTGTCTAAATTTAAATAATATGTAAATGTTAAAGTACAGCGCATTCTGTGTCAAGGTAAATACACATTTTACTTTAAATTATGGATGAATTACTGTGCAAAATATCAAAAACTTTCTTTAGTCCATAACATTTATTTATTTTGGCGGTGCAAATAACGGTATTCACCGTAACCGAGCATTAAAGTCGTACGATTTACGCTAAATTTGTGTAGTGTGCATTATCCAAAAACCTCCAAACTATTAATAGCATGTTTGCTCCCATGATACAAGTTTGCTCCTGCTGTTAGTAGTTAGCGTTTATAATGTATGTTTCACGCTTTCATTGAAATTAGCGTTTTTCATTCCATTAGGGGTATGCGTGTTTCCTTTTGCAGGGTTTTATTTTTTACTTGTCTAACAAATTTGGCTTTTGTTGATATGAGGTATAGGTGGTGTATACTTGTATACATATTATGTGATCCACTTATATTGAATTTTTTGAGATATGTATATATTCTTTGTCGTATATGATGAGTGACAGATCTCTCAAAATTCTAAATGAAAACGTTATTTGGAAAAATGTTTTTATCTATATAGGTACTTAAATAGTTATTTATGGCACAGGTGTTATGTTCTATATAAATCACGCTCGTCAATTTTCCCAAGCGACTTACTTATATAATATAACATATGAGTGCCATACAAAATTTTATCTAACAGCACTTCCCCGCGGCCAAAATGTTGGATTTCGGCGGACTCTTCATAAATAGGTAACTGTATCCTATAAAACCTGCAAAAAACCGCAACCAGAATACCCTCTGGTCGACCAAAATTCAAATTAACAAGGTTGTTTTATGTTAGCTATGGAACACGGATGTGTTTTTTTAAATAATAAACAACATGTCATTCAAACTTGTAGTTATATACTAGTTTGCTGACGATAAATAGTAAATTTAATTTTTAATACTAGAAACCATCACCATCATCATCCATTTTAAACAAAAATGGATTTAGACGAACTTCCCCAAGAAATTATTGCTGATGCGGAGGCGACCTCATTGCAAATTTTACCGGAAAAATCTCGTGGCTCTTACGGAGGTCAAGGCGTTTTAAGACACGATGAAAGTTAAACATGTTAAAGGTATAAAGGAAAGTGTTTTGCTTGTTTACTTGTTTGAACTACACAAGAAATTTTTTGCCAAATGGACCAAGCTTAAGACAACTCTTCAGCTTTACAAAAACATTTAAATCTCTAATTATTGCGAAACTTTTTTAAGCTTTTTAAGACCAAGACAGAAGATCGATTCAACAAAATCTAAAATTCTTGAACGCAATAATGTTAACAAGTTTCTGAAAGAATGATCTGATATGAATTTTTGCTTATGAAAACAGCTTTAATTATGGCGATTGCGGGAGCTTGCAGATGTGATGAACCAACTAATTTGGATGTGGAAAATTTTCAAGGCAAGGATTTCTATTTGTATGTAATTTTACCTGATTCGTACTTGGGTCTACAAAACCCTCAGTTATACACCGGTCATTGTATGAGAAAATCATCCGCTACGTATCTTCTAAATGCAGGGGCGAACATTACAGAATTAAAACGACATGGAGGATAGATATCTGAAACGGTCGCGGAAGGATATATAGAAGAATCAAAGTGAAGTTGGCTCCGAAAAATGAAGGGCAGGGAGGGGCTAATTCGTTTGACCATCGCTAGATCACCGATTAGTTTCGTTCGACCATCTATTGTTTTCAAGTTATCGACAAAATAAATTTTTGGGGCTAACGTCACGCAGCCCCAAATATTGCAAAAAAAATTTGCAAAATCGAATTATTCATAGCACAATCGTTTGTTCTCGTTAGACCATGTAAGACCACCAATTATTTTCGTTTGATTAAACTTAGATGAGAAGTTATTGAGGAGGAAGTTATTAAGCAGTTGCTGACATTCCGCGTCGATAGACCAACCCCAGAAGCATCTCTCTCTGCTAAATTTTATTAGACCACGCTCTGGGAAAATTTAGGACGCAATTAAATGTTAAATAAATACATTTTTCGCTGGGGTCTAAGTCAACCTCTAAGGCAATGTTTATGATAATGACATCTTATATTTTCCACAGGATAGAGCATCGTAAGACTAGGAAAAACCACCCCTTAGTTTCGTTCGACCACCCTTAGAAAAAAGTAATTGCAAAAAAACATTTAAAAAAAAAATTATCGGGGGCTAACTTCACATGTCGCTAAAATGTAAGAGGGTGTGTTTTTGGGGTGGAAAGCATTACGGATCGTTTGACCACCTCTCAAAAACGTTTGACCACCCTTAAGTTTTGTTAGATCACCTTCTCGGAAAACTTGGGGTACAATTAAATATACAAAAAATACATTTTTCAAGTCAATGTTTGTGATAATGACATCTTATATTTTTCACCGTAAGACTTAAGATTTTTCATCGTAAGACTGGGAAGGACCACCACTTACTTTTGTTATATCATCCCTAGAAAAAAAGTAATTGAGAAAAAAGCAATTTTTAAAAAAAATATCAATTCTAACTAACTTCACATGTGGATAAAACTATTTCATTCATTTAATTTATTTACCACATCATGATCAGTTAATGGCTACGGGGGGCGGCTACATCTCATCCGTCATCTGTTACAATATTGAGGTATAAACTCTATCCACAAATATGGCCAAAATAATTCGATTTAAAATATTTTTGGATACCTAACCTCGTCACCAGGGGACACATTTGCTATGGTGTTTCAGTAAATCGTTAATTTCTCCAAATATCTTACAATCGGTACATTGTGGGTAGGAAATACACTTTTTAGAATCTCTGTCCCATCCAATTTGTTTAAATTTTTTTTTATAATTAATCACGAGGCTTTTCTGTTCTATATTGGTGTTGGGTGGTTATCAAAAGGAAATGTTGTTGAACGAGTATTTGAAACAAAAGACGAACTAAAATCATTTTTTGGATATTCAAGGGAAACAAGATATAATCATACATTTCATCGACGAAGCTTGTATCCAAAGAGTTGCTTATTTATCGGACATCTTGGGCCAGTTGACATATTAAACTTGCAACATATTAAATTTGAAACTCCAGGGTAAGGATATGCACATAATTCATTTCAAATATAATATCTAAACCTTGGTTTCCAAGCTAAAAACTGGCGACCGCCGTAGAGCACATCTTGGAAACTTTGCAATGTTTGAAAACCTATGCGCAACCGCTGAACCTTCAGACAGGAATTATAGGGAATGTAAAGGAGGAAATTGATGATCACCTTCAATCTCTTGAAAATTAATTTCAACGTTATTTTCCCGAGCTGTCTGAACAAGAAGCTGCAATGAGGTAAGTAGTAAGAAACTCAAAGTGAGTATAGTAAGGAACCGATTTTATGCATCATTGGATATTGCCAACATTCCTGATGAAGTACGGGATGAACTATAGGTACAGAAAATGAAGCTGCTACAGAAAAGTGCTATGGAAAAATTTTAGAGTTGTATTATAATTCTATAGTTATTTTAAGAATTATTCTATGACTATTTCAGCATAAGCCCTTGCCTGAATTTTGGTGTGAAATGCGTCGTTCGTATCCTAATGTCGCGTTGCTTTTATTCCGGATATTAGTACCATTTGCTTCTACATATATCTTAGTGATAGTAATTTTTCAACTCTTTTTCTAATGAAAACAAAGGCCAAATAAACTGGATGTTGAAGATGACATGAAATTGGCTTTGACCCATACTTATAACCAAGAATTTCAACACTTGTTACTCAGATGCAGGCTCAGTCATCACATTTTTTTAAATTTTATATTTAGTTGCTAAATCTCTCTTTTTTTGTTGTTAAATATATCAAAAATACATTTTTTAAAACCCAATTCTTTAGTTATGTATAAAAATAAATGGGGGGTCGCGGACATTTTAAGAATGTCTAAAAAGATAATATATGATGATATACGGTTATAGGAAGTCTAATATAGATTGAATATGTCTAGAAAATAACGTGTGAGTTATTGACTAAATTACTGTAATATGCAGTTCCTGTAGTTACCTCTGTGTTTCTGATGCCATTTCTGTCACTGGCAGTGATGTCTTTTAAGTACTTGTTATTGAATGTGACGCGCTTTCATCTAACCTATCAGTAAGCATGTTAGGCATACTAATTATATTAGTAATTATCAGTGTGTCAGGAAAATTCAGTAATACTGCGACATGTACCTGTGAATGCAATATTAAACATTATAGATGGGAGACATTTAGCAATCCCTCTGTTACCTCACATTTGATACAATGGCATTCCTTGACAGATGCCGCACTAATGTATCATAAATTCATTTTTATTTTATTTAATATGTAATCACAGAAACGAATTCCAATTAACGATTGCATACATACTAGGTATTTAAAAGTAGCAAAAGTAGGTGGCTGAAGTTACAATAGAATTGTTGGCCAGTCCTCCTCAATTCTAAATAGCGATACAGTTTTGCCGTAATTTTACAATTAATTAACAAGATATACTTTTCGCGAAAAACTTTTTTGTTAGAATATTTATTATGCGGTTAGTTTTTAATTTAAATCAATTGAGCCCGTAAAGTACTGTCAATCCTGATCAGTCTGAGCCTGCTTGTAATACTACGTATTCATTTACTAATATTATTAATTTACTAATTTACTGATTCATGAACGACTTCAGTTGAAGAAGTTTCATTAATTACAGCGCATTCAATAATTCATGGAAGATTTAATATAATGATTAAAATAGAAAGGGCAAATTCTTAGGAAGTTTTTGCAAAGTCAGTTTGCACAATTAACAAAAAATAGCTTTGACTTATAGCTTTGATATTACAGCTGAATACTGAATCCGTTTTTAAGCATTACTTCATTGAGATTCCAGCAGACACGAAAGAAATACATAATAGAATATCAAGTGATGGTATGTTGAAACAACTATCCTTCCCAGAACCCAGATCAGTTTTTGATAAAAGAGATGCAAGAATTACCCGAGTTGGCGAACGGAGCTAGCAAACGATTAGTTTCGAAACGAAGTAATTTCTCGTCTCTTCCTTCTTATGATATACCCACATTTCCTTGTTTTATACATCTCTTACATTTTATATTTATTTTTGTCCACACAAAACTGTCTATTTCAAAAGTCGTCTATTTCAAACAACCGTGTTCTTTTTGATATTTGTAAGCACTAGTGCGGAAAATACACTTTCGCGCACGGCTACACGGTTGTTTGAAATTGGCGACTTCCGGCTTTCATCCGCGTGCATAGAAAAGCTCCATTTTCTTCGATCTGGACAAAAAATAGTGTGTGTGACACATGCGGACCTCGTCCTGCCGACTCGCGCGCGGACCGCACTATTCTAGGTTTTTGAAGTGAATACTTCTTTCGTCGCATGAGAGTGATTTTTCAAGGTCGCGTCACGACACATTTTATAACATTTTCGTTTCGCAAGTGAGATAAAGCATAGGACAGATATGAGGGAGAGAGAGAGATAGAGAGAAAGAGATATCGAATGCAGCTTTGACTTGGGCAACGATCCCCCACAAGTGTTCTAAAGCGGAAAGGCCAAGGATACTTGGCCTAAGATGTGATCTCGATAGGAAGGGGCCGAGCGGTACCATCGCTCTTTACCCCTAATATCTATGTAGGCCGAGACCGCCTCGTAAGGGGTAGGCCGCGTATTTCACGTGGCCCTCCCCACAAATGTGATCAATGTCACGTGACGTTACGCAGCCTTCCCCGGTCCTGGCTGATGGCCTCCACCGGCAGAACTTGCTTGCCTCTGGCGCTCTTGACTTTCTTCGCCGGTATGTATTACCTCCGGGGGTGTCGTGTCGGGTGTGAGGGATCCTTCCTGCCTCTCGCCGGGCTTGCTAGAGCCCGGCTGGGCGGCATTCAGGTTGGTATGAGAGGATGAACGTAGTAGCTCAAGATGACAGAGCTTGCGAGATGATGAGCTATCAGCTCGCTGGCTCCGTCAGGTAAGGTAAGGGTGTGTGGTTTGGCAAAGTGTGGTGTGGCAAGGCAGTGGTCCTCGCCGTCCACTGGATTGGGCTGTTTTAGTGTCTTCTCGATCCGTTTTCTTTGGTCCTGTTCTTTTCTTCGGTGTCGTCTGTCTCTTCTCGCATCAGTCGTGAAACATAAGATCGTGATTATCTTATACTTACTCATGGTCCAGGATCTGGGTCTGTAGTCCGTAGCCAGCCGGAGCAGCGGGGTCCCGTGGTCCTGTGGGCGTAGGACGGTCTTTATGAGGGTCGTCTTATTCTGAGAGTCCACAAAATAATTTTATTATTATTTATTATATATAGAAATGAAACATGAGGTAGATTTTCAAAATAAAATTGAGCTTATATGGTACAAAAACGTTTCAAAACTTGTAGGTTTTGTTATTTCTTAATAGCAATAATAGGAATCCTATCTTCATATTTAAAATTTGGATGTTCAAATTGTCCAGAAAGTAGTTCTGCTAAAATTTTTGAGAAGGTGAAACCCTTCCCAAAAAAATATGATTGCATCATACTTTCATCAGTTCTTAGTGCGTTTTATTACAAAATATTTGATATGCCTTCTTGTTTTTTCCTTGGATTTTAAAGGAAGTAAGCTCGAAGACGTTTCTCGATCGGAATTTAAAATGTCTCCAGAACAATTTTCTAGATTGGTTTTCAGTAGCATTAGGCTAGTAGTGTAAAACCAAAAATTAGACGTATCGGAAATAATTGCTACAAAAGTTTTATTGTTTTAATGGCTTAATTTGTTGCTAATATGACTATATCAGGTTTTCCTTCTCGGCGGAGTTGTGCTAATTTGGTGGGGGCTAAAAATGTACACCCAAAAAGTGTATTTTTGCGGTTTTACGGTTGTATCTAATAAAATACTCACAATATAAAAAATACTGTCCTAATAAAAGTTGTAGGGCATTAAATGCTGCATTGAATGAGACGAGACTATATTTTTTGGACCACCCGTTCCCATAAGTTGGAGAAATTTTACATTTTAACTTCTTAATATTCTTTAGATAAATTGTGATTCAACCTGACTGTCTACCACCAACATCCGAGGCAGTCCGCCAACATTGCTTGAGAGCTTGAGAACTTACATATAACTACAAATGTGGTTAGCACACCAGATGGAGCCGCTCCTCTTGGCTCAAAGTTTGGTCTTGACCATATTGTTGCCTCCAAGGAACCAGCCATATAGTCTCTGCTCTCCACAATTTTCTGCAAAATTTAACAAGGGGTTTGCTGGTGTTTGTGGGTAACGGAAGGCTCGGATTAATTGGTCATTGCTTTGTGCCAACTGCAAGGGGAAGTGCAAAGTCCTGCACTAACTCCCTCCAACCAGACGCAATTGACGAACCAGATGTTGACGAATATCTGGACTGCATATATGAGGCGATGAAAATTACAGACTTTAACGAGCCGAATAATGGAGCGACGGTCTCCGTATCGGAAATTATAGACTTTGAGATGTCGAGTGGCATAACGAAAATCAAAAGTCGACCTCTGTGAAATTTAAGTAGGTAAAGTGCATACTCAATTGAAACCGCATGAAAAGTAAAAAGTCGGTAAGTCCTTTGTAAAAGAAATGAGGCCGCCTTTGTCATTGAAGGAGATGCCGAGAGTATGTATGGGCGGCCGCTTTGTTTTTGCGACTTTTTACTTTTTATGCGGTTTCAATTGAGATCGTATGCGCTTTACCTACCTATTTCATATTCATACCTTTAACTATAATTCTTGTTATTATGAAATATAATCGTTACATATAATCATCTCATTCAAAGCAGAATTTGTTCGATATTTTTCGATATCCGGGAAAACCTAGGATAGTCACATTAGGCACCAAATGAAGCCATTAAGACAATAAAACCGTTTGTAGCAATTATTTCCGATTCGAATTTTTAGCCTACTTGGCTCATTTTTATACTTACCTAATGTGTAACTTAAACTCAAGTGGACTTACAAATATGAAACCTGTCAACTGTTGTTATATAAATAATCAAAGCCCGTGTCAGGTTATTAGGTTACGGAAATCCTACACAGGTATCTATTATGATTTTTTTAAAATTATAACTAATGCTTTTGTATCTATAATTATTTACTTATAATAACTAACAGAAAAAGCGAAAAAATAAACAAACCTCGTGAGAAAAGCAGTTTTACTAAAGCTATATAACTTGACTTGCTCGCCGCGCTCCCTTGTACTCAAAATCTTATTCTTTTAATAAAACTTTGCTTTTCTAAACTTGTTGTTTAATATCCTATTAAGAATCCGGTACATTACTCGCGCATAGGTGTAGGAAAGTAATAATGATGAAAATATTTGTCTAACATTTCTTATTATTAAAAAAATGTTAGGAAAACTGCATATTAATATAACCTAAATATCTTGTAGAAATCAATATTCTCAATACTGTTGTTTGTAAAATGGAGTACGTAAGTACTCCATTTGGCCACATTATTGCTTCTTATTTGAGTCACGTCACTCTACCATTTCCTCTTTCCGGTTGTCTTAATTGTATCTGATGATAAGCAACTATTTTTTTTTATTCTGGAATTGTTTCCATTTCGCTCATCTAAATCAGTTCTGCTGACATCGTATTTTAAGACTGTGCGAAGAACGGAAATGTCGGAAACCGGAGGTATTTTAACATTAATGCCTTCAGGCACACATGATATAATATATTCAAGTACTTTTTGGCAAGAGTTATAATATCTTTGCATGACTTGCATACATAGCGTTGTTGTTTCCAAAGACGCCAATTCCCGTTAGATATATGTTCAGATTGCAAGCAAGCATAAGCGACTCGTAGACATTGCGGTCGTAGTCATCTACGACCAGTGGCGGCCCGTGACTTTTTCGGATGGAAGGGCACCGAGGGGTACCGGTAATATTCAATGGCCCCTTAAAGCAATTTCAAACATGCCATAAAACTTAATGCAGTATATTAATTTTCCAAGAATATATATGTTTCTAGTAACATTTTCATAGTGCTTTCATAGTGCGTGTTTATCTGGCACATTATCTTCACCATACCCAATACTGAATATTAATGGTTAGTTTCATATGCATTGTTTATATTAATTAATTGTAATTGGAATACGCTTTTACACAGCATTTTGGTAAAATCATTTGACACCAGGTTTTATTATAGCTACACATTTTTTGCCCGTTTCTTATTAGTCAGGCGAATAACCGTGTAGTTGAATTTCCTCTGTACACACTTTGTTATACCTTTCCGTGGCATCCCTAGTTTGTGTTTCTATTAGTCACCCGGATCGGCACCTGGGTGCGGAAGCATTGTATCCCTATCTTAATTAAATAATAATAAAAAATGCAAAATTCTAATCGTGCAAAAGTCTATTAGTAAAATCTCATCAAAATCGAGACTCGTTTTAAGTGCTGCAGAAAAAAAGTTCTTTTTATTGTGTAAATTGTGATAACGTTTTTCATAAAGAATGCACTAAAGGCATAAAAAAGGCAATATAACTGTGCTAATCAAACACAAAATCCTATGTTGACAAAAAGGCGCGAAAGTTCTTATATTAGAACGGCAAGCTTTTGTCTTCAGCTTTTGAAACTGATGTTTTTGACGCGGAGCAACATTACAGAAATGAAATCGAATCTCAATAGGGCCTCATTCAGAAATTAAGTGACAAGCTGAATACTGAAACTGGAAAAAATAAAGACACATCAGAATGTGCATCGCAGACTTGTGCAGAAATGCATGAAAAATATGCTTAAACTAACCAAATTCAAACTAGAAGTAGTATAGTTCAAACAGAAAGAGCAATTAAAACTATAAAATCCAGAAATAATAAATCGGTTGAAACACAAGTAAAAATTGTTATAGATTCCAATAAAACCAAAAAAAAAACTAAACATATACTTGTGCCAAAACAAATACTATGAGAAAATAAATATTAATAAACCAAATAAAATCGGTAAGCGTAAAAAAATGTTGAAGCTATAAACTAAATTTGTGCACTAAAATGCACAAATTGACCCAATAAAAGTTCTGAGGTAAATACTCAAATGAAAACCAAAAATGACCAAAACAAGGCCATTGAGAAGAAGTAATTTACAAAAAATGTTAATGTAAACATTTAAAAAAATTATAATTATAGGTGATGAATTAGGGAACGGAGAGGCTGTTCTTAAATATTGAATTCTCTTCTTGACAAATATGTTATTGTAAGCTTTGTGAAACCAAATGCCTGTGTTGCAGAGCTAACTGTAAATATATTTACAAAAATAATAAATTATGGTTTTGTAATAGACTTATTCTTTCTTCTATTCTTTCTCTTATTCTTTCAGAATGTGCTTGGAATGCTAACCAAAATTATTATTATATTAATTTTATTTACTATAAAATAAGTAAATTTTGCCATTTAAACAACAATGTATCGATTCAATCTAAATGAAACTAAACAAAATAAAAGAAAATGTAAAACCAGTATATGCTAGAAAATAAAATCATATGTAACATGTAAAAAATATAGAACGTTTAGCAATAACATTGTCATAAAAACCACCGATTTTACTCCAAACATTACATTAGAAAGATACGATGATAGTACTAGAAATGCTGACATTTCTATCCATCGGAAAATAATTTATATAGATGATCATACCATGATGTATGGTTATAATCATATAGATATGACTAAGTAAGGCACTGGAAATAGTGATGCATATAATAAACAAGGTATTTTTATATCCGCGCCTATCACAAATCCAACTTAGAATAAATAAGAATCTTAGTAACTTGACATATATAGGTACGAAAGGATCGTTCAAAATATCATGCTTTCTAAAAAAATAAAAACTTTGACTAACTATGTATATCTGAACACTGGTTTCCATATGATAACATAGATAGCATCAAATTTTCCAATTATAAAATAGTCAGTCAATTTTCTAGGTTTGATCATGTACATGGAGGATGCTTAATATTGGATAATAATAAAATGTGTGCAAGTGAACTAAATGCTTTAAAAAAACTGTCCGTTGAATGCCACATTGAACTATGCGGTGCAAGTAATTTTATGAATGACCTAAAAATCGTAAACATATGTCTGTATAGGCCATGTATTGGTGATATTAATATCTTTATTGTTAATCTGACGGAAGCCCTAAACATTGGCTTGACAGTATCAAAAAATATTATTCTATGTGGCGACATCAACATTGACTATAATACTAAATGCTACTACACCAATATTCAAAATTAGGTTATTAACTCGTTTTGTGTTTAACTGTTACGTCGAATGAGCCCACCCGTCTATATACAAACGACAATGGCTATACAAGCAGTAGTTGCATTCATTACATAATTACTAACCTGGATCCAAGCACATATACAATTCTAAATATTTTCAACCAAATTTAGGAGATCACCTAGCTAATTACCTTGCCGTGAATCTTGCAAAACAGCAGCCAAGTTCTCCTGAAGTAACTACCTACGTACTATACACAGCGTATTAATGATAATACTAGTTATACTTTTACTCATCATTTAAAGCACACGGATTGGTCAGGAGTTTATTTCTTAGACTTTGTCCAGGCTTTCCAATACTTTGTTGGCAGCATTGCATTGTGCTATTAAGTTATCTGTCCTAGAAGGAAGAAAATTGTATTACCGAATTATAATGCAAAGAACACTAAAGAATGGTTCACACCTGAGCTGAAGCAACAAAACCTCTACCTAAAAAAAAATATTTTGGCTTTCAGTAAATCTAAATTCACGCGAGATTAAGTTAAAATACACTAATGAAAAAAAAGATTACAAGCAAAATAAAAAGACAACAAAATAAACCTATTATAACAATAAAATAAATAGTTTAGCAAACAAAACCAAAGAAAAATGGACTTAAAATTTTATTAACATGGTTAATAAAATATTAGATAGGAATAAAAAGAACAACAGGAACCAAATCAGTATCAAGATTAATGACACCATCAAAAGTGATTGCAATAAAGTTGCCAGAGAATTTGGATGCCACTTCTCTATCGTAGCACAAAACATAATTAAAGAATATTTTGGGCCTGGCGGTGGGGAATGAATAGTTCCAGTATAACCGGTAATATAGTGGTAATATAATGGTAATACAGCACTCGTAATGCCGCGTTATGTCGGATGGATATAAGCAGAGACCGCATATGCTGGACAAGCTGACAGCAAATGCATAATGGTCTCTGGGGCCTGACGACATGCTCTGCAGGTGACGTTAGGCACTTCACCCATCACGCGGCTTCGGTAGACCAGGGTGTTTAATACACCATCTTGGCAAGCTAATATAAAACCTTCGGTCTCTGACTTCAGCCCAGCTGACCTCAAAAACCTTTTCAGCAAAAAAGGTCAGCTTTTGGGATAAGCCTAAGTCTTCTATATTTCTACAGTAGACTCCGTGCAATGGCTTATCCCTGTGCTGCTGAAAACGAAGTATATTTCCAGCAGGACCAAGGTGGGCTTTTAACCGAGCAGGGTCCAACTCGGTGACAGAGTTTGGATTATTCTGCTCGGTGTCGAAGTCGAGACCTAGGCTATTAGCTGCTCTTTGTGCTGCCCTATATATAAAAGCTCCTACTCCAGCTCCTTCATGGTTTTTGACCATGAGGAGTAGGGGATCCGAACTCCTGATAATTTTACAGGCTGTGTCCAGAGTTACTCTGTTGTGGAGACACTCCAATCCCAATCCAAGACGCAACGAGCCATGTATGACGGCCTTCTGCATCTTCCCAGCGATGACTTTTGCCGATTGACGGCATGCTGGGATGGTTCTTAATTCTGAGAGCAATGATTGTCGCATACCTCCGAGAGAGCCAATAATGAGAGCCACTATTTTATGCGAGAGAGCCAATAATAAGAACCACTATTTTAACAGAATAACCCGGGTACAGCCTGCGGAGTTCAGAGAGTAAATCACTGAATAAATAAATAATAATAATAATTTATTATTATTATCATTATATTATTATTATTATTATTATTACCAAAATAGTACCTACTAATTATGTATTTCTTTTCCAGGTAAGAGGAGAAAGTAATACAGCTTGGCGCAAGGTAAATGTACAGAATTACTAATTAAGTATAAATAATTTACGCCACGATATCCTTGGCATCTTTATATTTTGGCATTTTGTACAAGTAAGTGCACATTTAGGGGCCCATTGGGTAGTATATAATATATATTTATTCCGGGTCTATTAATAACTATAAATTTAGACGTAGGCGGAATTTTTTATTTAATTAATGCTAGCGATTACTTAACCGAATGCAACGCTTTGCAAATCGGGAAAATTATTATTCATACATTTTTCTCTAGCAAATTCATTATTTAGAATTATAACCAGATTTCTAGAGAAATTATAATATAATACATAATTTATATTAATTACAACTTTTTTGAGACGTTGCTATTTGACTATACATTTTGCCACTAATCTCAGATTGGCAACATGGCATTTTTAAAGGTAGGTCAACTGTCACAAATTTATTTTTTATAACAGTTTTTATCTGATACCATTAATTAGGAATACCAAGTAGCGATACTTATAAGGATTTCTTATAGATAGAAGCTTTCGATATAGTTGACCACGGAATGCTTGCGTAACTGAATACAAGAAATTAGTTAATTTAAATAACTCGTATGTAAATAATGGAATCCTGCACATAGTATATCGTGGCTGCAAATCTAGCCAAGTACTTGCTACTTCTGGAGTTGCCCAGGGGTCAGCTTTAGCTGTTATTTACTCTATTGATTGAATGATATTGTTTATAAATTATCTGTATTTTTTTTGACTTTTTTTAATTTTTACGTTTCACGAGAATATGAAATGTATTAATCACTGGTGTATCTAAAATAATATGCCACTCAATCCTGCTAATATAATATATTTAACCACTTAAGCGAATATAATGTCATTCAATTATTGCAAACTGGATAACACTTTTCTTGTTAGACCTGATACATTCTGTACCTTGGAATTATTTTCCTTATTCCGTACATTGGAGTTTTAAGTCCCTGAAACCATCTTTTGAACACCACGAATTTTTTCCATTTCCTACCCAATTAAATACATGGCCAGTAGTGCAAACTTTCTTTATATGACTTCCACATAGCCATTGATAAATAATTATCATACCAAGAGGAGAATATCCAAGAAATAATAGTAACCATTGGACATTCAAAAATCAAATAAAAATATTAACACTCAAACAATCAATTAATCGCATCACATCAATAATCAATCAATATATGTATAGTTCACTAGTCATGTAATGTCACTAGTCATGTAATGTCACCGGCGAAACCCATACAAGCTGGTTCAAATAGAGATAATACGAGTATATAATATCATTATTACATACAGTGTGGACAAAAAGTCTGGAACACATGAAATATCTCCCGAAATTAGTCGGTCTTGAACATGTATCGCATAATATGACGTTTTTGGCGAGAGAGAGAGAGAGAGCACGATACGTAGTCACGTTTATAAATTATTAACACACTAGCAGAAATTAGTGCTAATGTGTCCTTCCGTAATTTGTCGTTGCACAGTGGGATAAACTCCAAAAAACTGCCTAAAGCCGACCTGGAAGTCAATTATTGACCATTAGTAACTATATAAAATCTTCGTAAATGTGCGAAGAGTAAGAAATCCAATTTTTGAGTAATCGCATATTTGCGTATGCCCACATTCTTATACGTTTCCCTGCGAGTGGCGAGAGACTGGCCGATCTCGGAGCGAGGTTGCGTATGCCTACATTTGAGGTTATATCGACTGTTCTTATTTTATTTCATCTGCCTTAGTTATTCAGTGTTTGTGTGTGAACTTTGTGGCTTCTTGTCGTGATAAATATAAATTATTAAAAATTGAAGAATTAATGAATGTGCTCGCAATACGTAATTTGGAAATAGCATAGTAACAAAATCGACCAAACAACCAGCACAATGACATATCCCTCGAGATCCATTCATAGAACTAAACTATTCTGTTTCGATTAACAAAAGATCTTGTCTTACATTAATTTGATTCAATATTTGGAATCTTACATCCGTCCGGCACTACGGATAACAGATTTAGACATCACTAAGAAAGTAGATACATACCTTCATACCTAAATGAATGCCTCTTCAGTCCCGAAATTAATAGCTTTTCTAAAACGTTGTTGGTTCTAATCGCGTTAAAATTTAGTACCAGCGGTAGCCTGATGTTGGTGGCAATATAAATATCTTGATGCGTGCCAATCAACAGTTTCCAAATGTATAAAATAAGTTATATACCAAGTATGTAAAAATTGGTACAAAGAAAAGTATACGTTTGAGATCATGCATCTTAAGCATACGCAAAAAAGCGTACAATCCCAAAAATTGCTCTCCAGGCCGAAAAAACTGGCAATTTTTTTTCGACAATTTTTCTAACGCATCTCGTTACTCGTTAAATTGCCGTTGGGGCCTTCATACTCTAGGAACCAAACCAAACAGGTATCGAAATGAAAAATAAATCGAAATAAATTTGTACATCGAATGTAGCAGTCGAGGTAGTATGGTTCGTTTTGAATTCTATATTTAAAAAAAATAGGTAATCGGCGATTTAATTTGTTTTATTGCATTTAAGCTAGTTGACAATTGATAGCAAAAATTATAATTTTTCTCAGTTAAAATATGTTCATATATGGATACAAAAAGCCCACCATATTCCACTCTGTTCAGGCTTAGGTACTCATTAAACATCTTTTGTTAAAAAAATCAAGATTCTGCATTCTCTGCACTGCATTCAAAAGACATTCCGCCGAAAGACAGTTTACACCGAAGACAGAAACTTCCGTGTAACTTTTTATGAATTGTTAATCTATTGCATTGATGTTTGATGTTGCATTAATGGATTTTTGAATGTGTTTTTATTTGCAGACTCTGGTGACGAACGTGGTATGACAACATTTTAAACGTAATTTTGAGTTAAATGAACGAAACAAAACGGCTATATGCACTAATGGGAGAAAAATGGAAATTGGAAGTTTCTCGGACAGAAACAAAATTCTTGAATAGCTTCAAGGAAAAGTTAGACAAGTTCGTCATCTCAGCTGCCGAATCAGCGTTTGAGCCTCCACCAGAATCGACGGCGTTACCAACTCCGGTGGAATTGAGCGAGAGATCGAATAGATAATAATACCAAATAGTTCTGAATTTTGTGGTTTATGTGTAAATACATTTTATTACTTGGTTATTTGTTGGTTGGACGAGTTAGTTGTTGGTTCTCCTAAAGGCATATCATCATTTTTCTTGAGAAATTTCAAATTCGTTGTCAGCAACCCAAAAAAACTACCGTTAAGTCAAATTTTCCGAAAATCGAAACATCCTTTCAAAACTTGATACGCCGTCTTGTTTTCTTTATAATCTGGCTCCGGATTCGTTATCAGAGACCCGAAAAACATATATGCATAAAATTTCTAGTTTGTATAATAAAAACTTGAACTTTGGCCAGTTTTTTTGCTTCCATAAAAATGTGCATTTCAATTCTAAATATAAATGACTCCTGTCCGATATTTATACAGTTTTTATTTAGTTATTTCAGTTGTCACCCAGTTTCGTTTTCATGAATATCAAATGCAGCTGAATTTTTACATGATCCATTTTATGTTATAATATATAATATAGCTCGCGGTTTTCCTTTCTGCGCATTAATTTATTCAGCAAGATGAATACAAATTCGCCGTAATGATGACTCAAAGTTTGTTCCAACAAGTCTCGGGTGTCTGCTTTGGGCTATTGTCTTTGGCCCTTTTCATAATCGTGAACAAATATATTGTAACAGTCCTTATAATGAAAATCAAAACCCGTCAAGTTTACTTTTAATCACAAGAAATTTTAGTATAAGTATAGTTTTATAGTTGCTTCCTTGTATAGCAATAATAATAATAATTATTATTATTTCCTTTAAATAATAAGAATGAAGTTACTACTTCGCTAAGAATGCACTCATATTTTAACTAAGCGAAAAACTGTTTTATTTTTACAAATTTCTATATACCTACATGCAACGCAGCAATTGAAGCCAAGATACGGGAGCAGTTTTTGAAAAAAAATTCATCTAGGACATATAATTTTATATTTAAATATAAAATTTAAATTAAAAATATTCATATATTTTTGTGACGCAGTAGAATAAATAAATAAATAAATAAATTCGGCAGGCGCGCTATTACTCGTAATATTTAGTCATGTACCACTACATAATTAAATATTATGACTAGTAGGTATAGACAAACATTTGGAAACATGTAGAAAGTAGTAAGTATAATTTTAATCAAAAATAATTTTAATCATAATGCCCTGATAGAACAAGAACAAGAACACAGTTAGAACAAGAAAATACGTAACAACCCGCCTAGATGCTCCGATCTAAAACCCGGAATATAATATACACCAAGTCATATATGGTCAGACCGCTCAAGGACTCTTGCATAGCCATTTCTTATTTCTTCCACGCGTTTATAAATTATTAACACACTAGCAGAAATTAGTGCTAATGTGTCCTTCCGTAATTTGACGTTGCACAGTGGGATAAACTCCAAAAAACTGCCTAAAGCCGACCTGGAAGTCAATTTTTGACCATTAGTAACTATATAAAATCTTCGTAAATGTGCGAAGAGTAAGAAATCCCATTTTTGAGTAATCGCATATTTGCGTATGCCCACATTCTTATACGTTTCCCTGCGAGTGGCGAGAGACTGGCCGATCTCGGAGCGAGGTTGCGTATGCCTACATTTGAGGTTATATCGACTGTTCTTATTTTATTTCATCTGCCTTAGTTATTCAGTGTTTGTGTGTGAACTTTGTGGCTTCTTGTCGTGATAAATATAAATTATTAAAAATTGAGGAATTAATGAATGTTAATTCATTAATTTAATGAATTAAATAATTTTAATCATAATGCCCTGATCACAGTTAGAACAAGAAAATACGTAACAACCCGCCTAGATGCTCCGATCTAAAACCCGGAATATAATATACACCAAGACATATACGGTCAGACCGCTCAAGGACTCTTGCATAGCCATTTCTTATTTCTTCCACACTGTATATTATTATGCCGCTTATAGTATACGTTGGAAAATAGCGCCGCAGAGAAAGTTTCAAGGTCAGATAGTATAAAATTGTAGATGATATCTAAATATTAACCTTCGTAATTCGCGGTTCAATCTTTTGCGCATCTACTGGGTATCGATTTTAATTGACCCAAATTTAAACTAATTGGTAGTCTCAAATGAGACTAGTCAAGGAAACGTACCTTTCAACAGATTCGTGGGAGGTTAACGTAAAGTTACTACCTACCGTAATCTGGTTCAGCTTGGCAGCAGACGTTATTACACTGGCATCAGCACAAAACTGCACTTATCTGCATCCAGTAAATGGGATCATTATGAGAGAAACATAAGCGTTGTTTCTAACCTGGAATCATTAGGAACATAACTTGGTTTGATTTGTCGACCAGTTAGGTCGGCAAATTGCCAGTTGCTGCATATAGTACTAGTGTGATTAATACTATGTTGGGATATTTGGGGGAAAGTTATTTGATTGTGCATGTTTAATAATTTAGTATTATGGAAAATGCATGTGATCTAAAGCCCCTAAAACGGGTTGTGGTTCAGTTTCAGTATTTAACCCCCGCCCGCCTTCGCCTGAAGTTCGTTGCTGAAAATGTATTACTTAAATTATTATCATGCACATATTGTTTTAATTTTCAAGATCTAATATTTGAAAATATTTGTTCTGTTCTATAATGAGCATGTCTTGAGTAAGAATTTATATCACTTATCCTCTTCTGATTTAACTCATTCAAAAAAGTAGTGTACACTAGTTTTGATGAATTTTTTATATTTTAAAAACAGATATTAAAATTATAAAATATACAGGGTGGAAGTTTATTAATTGTTCTAACCCGTCGATTTTTGATTTCGTTAGTAGTTACACAATTTTAAAAATATTTTTTTATATAAACAGGGTGGCTTAAAAAATGTGGTGACAGAAAGATGCATTTTTTAAAATAGAACATCATAGTATATTAAATTTTTTGATTTTATATTCAATTCTAGAAACGTCCATACTTCATGTTCTATACGAATCTTCAACTTTTTCTATATAATTACTTTAGGCAACGATCGATTGGTTGAACCAAATATCAACGTGTATCCGTGTATGGTATATTACATACATTCCTGTATATAATATACCAAACTTTACCGGGTGATAAAACTTTTCAAAAGAAGATAAAAGTTTATATAAATATTAAACAAATACATATTACAAATAAACCTAATTTCAAACTTCTAGTCGAATACAATTAGAGATGTATAAATAATTTGTATATTATTGGTCTAATAAATTGGTTGTATTGCAGTTTTTACAATAGATTTTTTTTTTAAATATTTTATTAAATGAAACTTACCATCATTATCTGTGGTTAAATATTGGATTTTCTTCTGAGCAACGGCTTCTGTAACAGTTAATTTTTCTCCTGCTGCAGGATATTTCATGTATGTTATAGAATTTGTATTTACACATAATTCCATCCGGATTAGCAGCCAAGAAGTTGTAATTGGTATCTACAAATAGACTCCTATGGTTTAGGAGTCTATAGGCATGACTCCCACTTACTTCTGTATTTTTTTGTCTTTAACAATTCATGATCAATGCCATATCGTGTTCCTTTTGTACCGTTAAAATCTCCATACAAAATGGATTGAATAGTAGGATTTATTATACCTGTTTGTACTTTTTCTCAACTCTCAGATTTTCCCGAAAGTTGACGCAGTTAGTCTAAATGGTTTTTTGTTTACACTTATGGTTTGAACTCTGTCCTCCTAGTTGATTTTTCTAAATGGGCTATTTCCTTGGATGAATGAACTATTTATATTTTTTTCCAAAATGTCTCGTTCTTTGATCATATATTTCAACAGGAATATCTTCTTTCTCATAATGTCGTCTTCATCGGCAGGATTTATTATTAGTGTTTTCCGGCGCCTGTTGAATGATTTGTTTTAATATTTCTGTGAACAACGTTTTACGTCAAAATTTCTGACGTAAAAATCACAATGACCATCAACTTCTTTAAAGAAGAACCACTGAATTCCCCTCTATTTGTTTGACCCATGCGCCGCCCCTGTATTTGATATATTCACATTTAAAATGTATATTATTTCACAATTAAAATAAACTACCTATTTTTACTTTAAACTTTTTAGTGATATTCATGAGACGATGAAGTGCATGTTAGAAATGTTGTTGTACAATGCAATTTTGTTACGTACCAAGTTTCAAATTACCTCGAAATTACAGTTTACCTACCTGCAACGAACATTCTTTATTAAGTATGTAAACTTTGTCCTTTTTTTTCCTAATAATTTGGCAGTATACATTTCTATGTAAATATTATCACGACAACTTACAACTAAGTATTAAATATTGCTTTAATACTTAGTTAATAAATTGTTCTACTAACCATTTCATTTTAAATTTTACACTTTTGCAACGGATAGCAAATTGGACGATTTTAACACTTTTTTTAGCTTCACCCGTGTTAATATGTATGTATCTTGTAACGGAATGTTTGAACGAGATTTTCACCCACTTCAAAGCGTCAGATTGAACTGAAACATACCTATCAATAATTTGATTTCAAAAATTTCCACAAAATAAAAATTAAAAAATTTGGAATTAATTTGAGTGCAATATTTTTTAAATAGATGATTAAAAAATTTAGAAAAATATTTGAATTAAAAAATTTTTTTTATCAACAATAAAAAAATTGATTTAAACAATTTCGAAATAAAATTTGTAATCAAATATTTTGAAAATGATTTGAATTCAAAAATTTTGAAAAATATTTGTATTGACATGTTAAAAAAATTTGAATCTAAAAATTAACTCCATTGGCTACTTCTTTACATACGTAAGTGAGTGCACATAGTGCACATACCGTGTCAGATACCTATTAATAATTTGATTTCAAAAATTTCCACAAAATAAAAATTTAAAAATTTTGAATTAATTTGAGTGCAATAATTTTTAAATAGATTTGATTCAAAAATTTAGAAAAAAAATTGAATTAAAACATTTTTTTTATCAACAATATCAAAAAAAATTGATTTAAACAATTTCGAAATAAAATTTGTAATCAAATATTTTGAAAATGATTTGAATTCAAAAATTTTGAAAAATATTTGTATTGACATGTTAAAAAAATTTGAATCTAAAAATTAACTCCATTGGCTACTTCTTTACATACGTAAGTGACTGCACATAGTGCACATACCGTGTCAGCGGTTAACCTAAGAATTATGCGTACATACTTGTGCAAAGGCCTGCTCATATGTTGCGCTTTGGAGTTTGTAGCAGTTGCAGAGTCCATGAAACCAACTTACTGAAATTTAGCACCCTTGCATGACTAGGACAAAGTTACCAAATCATTGTGTTGTTATCGGTCCTCTGCAGGATTACCAGGATAAAATTAAATTATAGTTTAAAAGCTAAACAACACGCTTTTATAGCAAAGCGAACTAAAAAGTAAAAAATAAGTTATAGTTTAAAAAAATTTAAAAAATGTTTAAAAAGTAACTATCAAGATTTTGTTTAATAATGATAAGAATTGTAAAAAAGCGTGGGGTGCATGAAATCATTTAAATATTTATAACAATTGATATTATGCACCCCGCCCTTTTTTACAATGAAATATTTTATTTGTCAATCACTTTATTCTTATTTTAAACTTACTAAAAAGCATTTAATTATATTGAGTTGGTGAAATTTTTATCATTATATTAAACAAATTCTTACTTCATCTTACTTCAATACATTATTTCGCCTTTTTGGTTCGATTTCCTTTTAAAGCGTGTTTTTTAGTTTTTATTGTTCAGTTTATTTGATCTACACAATATATGATGAACACAAAAAATTGATAACAAACCTACGAAACAACTTTACTAAATCATATTTCACTCTATTTTATCTCTGAAACAAATCACAATCGCATAAACAATATCCTGAAAAATTCAAATAAAATACACCTGTAAGGATGACTCATCGAAAGTGGAGTCAAGTACAATCTAACGCTAGATGGCAGCAGTTATCGGTGACCAAATTGTTATTTGCAGACGTTCAAAAGATTTCAAATTAAAAATTTACAACCTGTTCAATTTATGTCTTCTGGTTGGTGTTCATCTTATGGTTTATACCTAATATATAATTCTGCCATAGAGTGACTTTTTCATTAACGTATATATTAACTAATCGTAATCTACTTCGCAAATTTTACACATGTTTAACAATTATTTACACCACAAATAAGTCAAAAAATAAAAAAAAACTATCGCTTAAAGTATTGTTATTTAATGATATTAATTGATACTGATAGTGATATTCTCAACACTTTAATATTAATAATTATATAATATCGAAACTTTTAAGATAGGATCTATTACATTACGAAATGCAAGGCCCCCTAATGAGAGTATATTTTAGGAGATTTTTAATATCCGTTTTCAAAATATAAAAACATAAATAGTGTCCACTCCTTTCTTGAATGAGGTCAATTTTAGAAACTTGCTTTGTGCCGTGTCCTTAATCAATTACATATTAGTCCGTTTACCTATATAAATGATATTATTTTAATAAAATTATAATTTTGTTCAAAATGGCATTCGTATTTGAGATGTAACAGCGATGTAATATTTGTATTAGGTCTGCATCTATCGATTTCAAGCTTTGGTAAGCATAACAGTGGTAAATGTTACTGCGTCAAAGTTAATGGTTTAGATCAAATGCTCAGCTTATAAATGGGATACGATAATATATCATATATGTTACCATTTTGGTGTGTATATTGCGCTATCTGGTAGAAAGTCCTTTTATTTTAGCGGAGGAAATTTTGTTCAAAGATATGTTAGTGCTTATTTTATTACACTCATCTCTTTTTAGTTTCTTTTCTTTAGGGAGATAAATAGCAGTTATTCAGGATTTCGATGTCCGTGTTCATGGTTATGTATGTGATAAAGAGCCCAGATTATGGAGTATCATATAAGCACTGAAAATGTTGGCCTCGTACTTTTATTGAGAAAAAACTGCTTAATGTGGATCATTGTTCCGGAAATGAATAAGGGTTCACTTAAATAACGTTTATTAGCCGAATTATGTTCGAACAAATATTCCGCGACGTAAACTTGGTCACAATATTTACAGTGTAAATATCACAGCGTTATTTTCTGCTTGTGAGTGGTTGCTTTCAACTAATATAGTATTTGGCGTAAAGTAATCTCGTGTGTCCCTTCATGAAGCAGCATAGTGGGTGGTACCCTTATATTCAGAAAAATTTATAGATTACGAATTACGAGGGTTCCTACTTTGCGTAGGCGCCACCGTTTTTAGGGGATTTTGTGTTTTGGAAAAAAATTTAAAAAAATAATTAACACTTTCATCTGTCTTATTTCCATTGTGATGCATTACTAGTAACACTAATTAACGGACATACACAACCAATGGTTTTCTGAGTTAAAATGCAAAACTGTCTTGCAATTTTATCAGGTTTCATTTTGTTAGTTTGAAGTTTTATGTTAAGGGCATTAAATTGGGTTGTAATTCATAATATGGTAGTCATACGATAATAATAAAAATATTTCCTTGTGCCCCCTTTCTCTCTCTCTCTCTCTCTCTATATATATATATATATATATATATATATATATATATATATATATATATATATATATATATATATATATATATATATATATATATATATATATATATATATATATATTGAGATGTATTATTTTATAATACCCTATGTTTGGTTTCTAATGTTTCATAAAATGTTTTATATTTTTATAATAGAGATATTATCTTGAAATACTATGATAGAGAAATAATGTTTAGTTTGCTTATTGGATACTTACTCTTACTACTTCCCTGATGAATCCTTCTTATTTTATTTTGGATTTATGTGCATAGAACTGGTTCTATTCACATAAACTTTTATTTTAAAAAGGACCACTTTAGAGCTATAACCACTCTTGCCTCAGAGTGACTCCAATTAGGCTTATTTGTTGTTGATAAAATTGCTTTAAATGATTTTTTTGATAATGGAAGTTTACTATTCAACATTATTGAATTTAAAGTGTATGCAATTTTTATTACAATTGTATTACAAATGTTAAATTATGTGAAGCTCAAAATTGTAGTAGTTATATTGATTAGTTTTTAAATTATTCACCTGAAAGTTGCAACAAGAACAAGAAAGAAGAAGCTGTGTTTACATATGATTATGTTTCTTATAAAATGAAATTTAAAAACCTACTTAACTTAAAATATAATTACATGGGACTAAGTTCCTGGAACTATATTCCTTAAAATTTGCAAATTTAGATTGTTTATTACTTTGTTGTAAATATGTTAATCCCTTTTTTATGTACTTCCACAAAACCTGTCACTTTCGACTACACTATACGCGAACTAGTGAACTTCGCTGCTAGGCTCTGATGGTGGTGTCATCTAGCGGGATCTCGCTATACTGCCTCTGGAATGCTGACTGCTTTTGCTTGTACCTCTTTCTACTCCTTGGGATTTATCTACCCCTAAATTTATCACACTTGCTGCTGCTGTCTCCAAACTGCTGTAACTTGATATTTTCACTGTGGAAGTTTGTATTCTGTGCTTGGTTCTCGGTTATAACCGCAATTTGCCTTCACGGGGCTGGGAAGCTACCAAGCTTCTTCCTTATACACTTGTAAAATCGACGAAGAACACTTATATATGCAGTCTCACTGCATCAAAACCATATGTACTACTATTACTGCTTACTTTATACTGATCACAAATTTATACTGATTGAAAATTCTCCATCCATAATCAGTTGCCTCCGGTAAATTTGGATGAGACACATCGTTCCCACTGAATAGTTTGAAAATTTGCCATTCGAATAGCGAGATTAAGTGATCCCCCTGTTGGTGGCATATTTCCTACGGCAGCATTTTTTTTTCACCATCATAAATCTGGCCAAATGTTCTGTTGAGCCTGGTATACCTGGTAAATGAATCTTTCAATTGATTCAAATGATTCTAGCTGCATATTTTCATTACTAAGTGAGGCTAAGGCGTTAAGAGTGGCATCGTCTGCTTCTAGAATTTTTTTCCCAGAAGGTTGTTTTTCCTCTAAAAAGATCCAGTAACGTCGGTCGGCCCCTGACAGCGCATATAGTCCTTGC
>CAXKVY010003947.1:0-39997 GCA_964058915.1 Tetropium fuscum | reverse complement strand
AAATCACCGAACTATATTACGTTCCACATAAACTATAGATACAGATTTAAAGAAACAGATTAAAGCATACTATGAACCGAACTGGTCACATAAATATTTACTTTTTCTTCCAGCTTACGACAGTCACGGCGCCGGTATACCAATTGTTGGTGTTTTACCTTTGTTTGAGCAACGGCCGCAATGGGTCGGTCAAATGATACCACACCACCACAGCTCACACCACAGCATCGAACGCAATCAGATGCAGCGCAAGCAACTGTGAGCGTCACATCACAATTTTGCTGAACAACTGTCAATGTCAAAGCAATATGGTCGGTCGGCAGACGGGAGGAGGGAGACATAGGTGAACCGCAAAGAACCATAGAAATATCAAAGAATCCATGATGCAAACGACAGAACACAAAACACTAGTTGTTAGAAATACCAACCGTACCAAATACAGATCACTGTGATCTGTGGTACCAACCCTAGCAAAATAAAATATAACAGAAAATTGTAATATTTTATACGGAGATGGACGAAATAACAGTAGATGGCACGAGTAATAACAGAATCATGCGGGTTCTTCTCTGGTTTCCATTCACAGAAATAAAACTACTAGAACGGAAAGGGTATTCACACACAATTGACACAAACAATATTATTGGCAATAATATTGACAATAGTAATTTGACAGTCAAATTGCTATATATATTGTCAATATTATTGCCAATAATATTGATTGTGTGTGAATACTCTTTCCGTTCTAGTAGTTTTATTTCTGTGGATAGAAACCAGAGAAGAAAGTAGAGATGGTACTGAACCGGTGATATTGATGAACCGGTGAGAACGGTTCGGTTCTTTTTGCTGAACCGTTCGCAATACCTGTTACCGTTCAGCCGGTTCAGCACAGAGTCGAAACAACAACAACGACTACAAAGTTCCAGTTCAGTTGTTCATTCTACTGTGGCAACTACGCATGTATCATGTATATAACGGACTTTTTTTTATTGAAAATACGAATCGGCGGTAAATTAATCATAATGAATAAAAGAACTAGCGCCGTGTGGATTTTTTTTACGATTGCGGACCCAAATAAGCAATTAGCTAAATGTAATTTATGTAAACAGGTCCTCTCGTATAAGTAATCGATAACAAATCTCAAGACATATACTTGGCAGACACCCTATAGTTAACATACTAGTTAGTTTATATGTTTAATTTTTATTTTATGTAAAATATATTCAACTCGCATCGCAAAACTTAATACAAGAAGTAAGAAGTACATGAAATTACTGGAACTAGTCCGAACCGTGCTGAACGTCTGAACAGTCAACTGCGTCTGAACTCTGAACTGTCTGGTCTGAAGTTCTGGTTCTGAACATTAGAATTGCAATAACAGGTAACAGTTATAGTTCGTATTCGAGAACCGGTTCACTGAACGGTTAGTCAATACGCGTTCTCAAGAACCGGTTCAGTTCTTTCCGTACCAACCCTAGAAGAAAGTGGATAATTCTGTATTTGACAATAATAATTGATGGTGTGCCGAGTGTATTAATGGATTTGTTTTGATGAAAATACGGAATTCTGAAAATCGTCCGTCAATATCGGGATATTGAGAATACAATTGAACGTTTGCGGCAAGTGGGCAATGTGGCTTTCAAATCTTTCTATAAATTAGTTTAAATACAATTGGTATGAGTATGTATCTTGTATTGTACAAAATGACGTATTTCCTGTGGCTATGATACTAATCATATAACCAATAATATATCAAGGTATGGCCTCTGATATAACTCAAAAATAGAGAGCTTAGAGCAAAGACAACACATTACCTACCCCTACTTACAAGACGAACTACCCAAAAGGTAGAGTCCAAAACGGTCACAGAGACCCTATACTGGATGGGGGTTATTAAATAATAGATACTTAAAGCAGTGCCATGAAGGTATACGTAAACTGTTCTAAATGCAGAAATTGAGATGTACCCATGCGCAGTGGCAATTTCGTGTCCGTTTCGCTTACGTATACTTGCGGGCCCGTACGTTCCTAGTGAACGCAATCGTATTGAGCCGAGGTCGAAAATATACAATTAGCCACGAATGCTGCTAGTAGTCAAATGTAATCTATGATTGTCAAATATAATTTTTGATACATATATTTTTTTATTTTTCTCAATTTACAATATTTGGCAATAGATTTTAAGTGTTTTTCTTTCTACATTAGGTACTACGGTAATTGTGATGGATTCTTGAAAAGAATTCGTTTTACTATGGAGGATGATTTACATCTTCCATGAGAATAAGTCTTGGGTCATATCCCCAATGAGGTATCAGGAAGCTGAAATTTGATACAAATTAATATGATGCAAGGCGCAGGAAAAAATATCACTGTCACTTTAACTTGACAGCTACTTCTTTCATCCCATAGCTTCTTAAATTTTTTATGGGTGTTTCTTGGCCAGCTTCTTTATTACTGTTGCACCGTGAGTATTCTTTGACCCAACATAGCGAGATGATATTCATCTGGCACTTCTGACAGAACCCTCACAAGCATTTGGTAATCTTACCATGGTGACCCTTTAGTTATTTTATAATTTTTCCAGAAGTAAGACCAATAGTTATTGTCTATCTGTCCTTTGGTGACATTCTAAAAAAACGGATATGATATTTAAAAATCTGCAATAATATCCTTAAATCCATGGTCCCAAGGTTGAGATCTTAATGAGACTGGTCTGTTCCATTTGTCGTTGTAAAAGCAAGGTTCTTTGGTAGGTACTTCCATTTTTTTATGTAATAATAACTAAAAATATAGGACCAAGAAGAATGATAAAATTAAATTAAATATGTGTATTTGAAGCATAAATAACTACTAATTGTTTACACCATACTTTTCATTTGTCAGCATGCATATTTTTTCTCAATTCCTTCTACTTCAAATAAATTAAACAATTCCTAAATTACCTATATACAAAATATTCTTAACACGTTAACAACCGGTGTATTAACAAAAAGCGGATCTTTCGGGACCGGCATTTGTTCCGCTAGAATTCGTTTCGAAAGAATTTTTCACGTATCGATAATTATTTTGTGAAAAATATTTTTTTCTATTTTATTTTCACATTTCTTTGTGGGACACAGCATTGACTGCACGCTGTCCCAAGGGTACACTTAAATATATGAGACCACATGCAGGCAAATCATTTTATTATTTTTATTGCGGTATTTTTATCTTTCTGTTTCTGCATAATGTCATATTTGACATGTATTTCTTATAATAAAAATTTTAAGACAGACAAAAGGACATATTTTAAATCGAATAATTTAAACTTACTTTATTACAAAAAAATGTTTAAAAAATCGCCAACCCGCTAACATTATTTAGTTCCCCGGACCAAAACATAAAACATTACATGGATTTAACACTGCAGCATGCATCCTGTGGAAGTCACGGCCACAGATATAGGAATCACATAGTGTGACCACACATTGATCTCACGCTGTCCCGGAGGCATATATACTCTTGACACCGCTTAAGCCTGACGCAGTCGTTAACGTGTTGAACAGTATACATAATCTCGATAGAATTAACTATTGCTTGTTAACATTGAAGCACTCTTTAACGGCCAAACTCTACATATTGCTCGACTTTTTATCAAACCTTTTGGAACAGGTCCATAACTTCTACTATCAGAAGAGTTTGTAGTATTATCTCCTTGCAGCCACACATGTCCGAAAGGCACAACTTGGGAAGAGGCAAAACCAGTCTTGATTTTATCACCAGGTAATCCAATTACCCGCTTACAAATTTGTTGTTTAGGGTTCGTAGGGCATTTTGCTATTATAATGTCTCCTCTATTAATACGCTGTCTCAATGGTGAAATGTGCTCTGTAAGTAGAATATCATCTGAGACTATCGTAGGTTCCATCGACGGGCCTGAACACTAGAAATGCAATGGAATTGTATAACAAAATATATGTGTAGATATAGGTATATGTGTTACCAATACAAAATCTGCTACATATTCAAATGTACAATGTGCCACACAACCGTATTTTACGATATAATTTACTGATCCTATAGTGTTCAGAATAAAATTTCTCATATTGGTTCTGGTCTAGTTGAGTATTTTTGAGGTTACATATTTTTTAGTTTTACGAGGTTTTGCCACAGATATAAATATAATATATATCTGTGGGTTTTACACATGTTTTACACGATGTTTAGCACAAAAAACATCTACAAAGATATTTAGCTTCACAAAACATCCACAGATAACAGTGTTAACCACAGAGTATACATATCATAACATAGCAAATGTTTGCTATTTTGTAGTTTTGTGCAACATAGAAATTGTGAAACAGTAAAACTGCAACCTACCAAACAATTTGTTTGGTAGGCTGTGGTATGATAAAAACCAAGGATTTTATACATACAATCATTGAGGTAAATCCTACAGAGATTATATTAGTATATATCTGTGGTAAAACCCCATATAAAACCAGAAATATAAACACAGAGACACCATCACAGCCACAAAATACCCAAGAACCATAAACTAAGTTTATCGTTCTTGCAAAACCCTCTCAGATCCCTCTAGCGTTCAGACTAACGTTAAGATTACAGCGCTAGCCCACATAATTTAGATCGAGCTTAGTAAGAGCGAGGTAACAAAATTAGTTCGAACTAACAACCGTATACATGACCGAACTTATTAGTTCGAACCTATTTAGTTCGAATTTCGAACTGAATGGTGCATTTATACGCGGTAACACACTTTCAGTTTCGAGACAGTGGCTTAGGGCCTAGATAAAAAGATTGTATTTTCTTGTAAGTGCAACTAGTTTGGAGTGGTTTATCTAGGATTATGTATCTGCAGAATACCACATAAAGAAGATTTTTCTATAATTTTCTCTATGGTATATCCACAGATATATTGTATATGTCTGTGGGTATATCTCGGGGTAATCTACATGTTCTGCGTTAGTGACACTCTGTGGCAAGGGAGTAGTGGTGGCTGGTGGCACAGTTCAGTTTTTCTTCTAGATTTGTTGTCTTTGCTGCGGTTTTGCGGTGTCGACCATGGTTTTTTCATTTCTCTCGAATGAGTGAAATATCTACGTACCCAGTGCCAGTAGTGCCACATAAACATAAACCATCGAGAAGTACTGAGTAGTTTAGTGTTTCCATTATTACTTATTAGCAATTACTACCTTTCCAGTAATATTATTTATACTTATGTGAGTGAACTTAGCATGAGCATTGGGCACAACAAATTGACGTTCAAAATTTGACGTTTCATTGTCCGCAAATAATAGTACAGTTTCTTTAATGCATAGTGTCTAAATTAAATTCAAAGTGCCTTTTCCTTATAGTCGTTTTAGTGTTCAAATTTTTTGTGTGAAAATTATGTACACGACTTTCTAATAATAGACTGATTGTAGAATGTTATAGGTCTAGGTTCTAAAAACAGGGTAAGTAAATTTTAGACTTTTTCTTTGTTGACCTTATTTTGTGTATTATTGAGCGCTTTTGTATTAGGTCGTTGAGTGAAAGAAAGTCCTTCATTCAACGATTAGGTATTAAATCTAGTGATCTAGTGGTAATGTCTATATGTATCCATTATCTATCCATAATTCCATTTATTGGCTTAATATATAATAAAATTTAGAATGTATAACTAATGAAGAACAAATACCTCGATAGGCTCATTTCCAAAATTTTATATTATTGAACATGTGCTTTCTATTACATTATTAAAATATGTTCAATTAAGCTGTTTGCAATTAAGTAGGCCTATTGTAAATATTTTTCTTTCAATTGCATTATAGGTAAAAAAATACATACTGAAACCTTAAACTATTTGTTAAGTAACTGCTAGGTATATTCCTGTATTATTCTAGGAATAAGAGTGATAGAGGTAGGTTTTGAGAGAGTTAGATATTTCGATTTTATTAAAAATATAAAATATAGGTACCTATACTCACCTATACAAGGAATTGTTACTTTTGTACCAATACATACAATATCGCCAGGTACTTACTCAACAAGGTCATCACCGTTTCTAAACCAGGTTCTAAGTAAAAAATTGTGGATACTTTTCTCTTGATTTTCTTAAATTAAGCAGTACGTAGGTAGTTATAAATTTTATAAAAATATGTAATTATTGTAGTAGCTGCAACAAAGTGTACCAACCTATCCACTATCACTAACTACTACAAATGGTACATTATGGGCGTGTATATAATATAATATTTGTAATGTGTTTTGACTGCAAAAAAAATATTTTTTAGTTTTATAAAAATGTACCTAATAGGTAGGTACGGTACGAATGATTCTTTTGATTTTCAATATTTTCATAGAACGGCGTCGGCGGGATGATATAAAGTCCACAGTTGCCTGGAAGTCATGGTAGGCAGGTACATAATATATATGTACAATCGGCATCAGCACAAAGTCACCGGCTACATACGCCCTTTCTAACAAACCTGACTACGCGGATGTTAGAAAGAGAGTATCCGATTTACTGGTGACTTTGTGCTGATGCCGATTGTACCTACACCCAATAAACTTTAAAAAATGACAGAAGCTAATGACACAAGGGTTCTTCATAATTTTTAGTTTAGCTGTCCGATAGACTAAGAATACTTTGCTTTAGGTATACTGGTTATATTCCAGGGGTTTTAGACTTTTGCTGCCAAATTCGTCGTGCCCTACGAATTTTTTTAAAATTTTTATTGTGTTTATATGTACGTCTGACGTCTTGAATAACACCCTGGTAGTTACGCTATGATACACCCGGAGGAATACCTAAAAACGGCGTCGGAAGGTCGCGGATTCGCACTTGACTTAGTTTCTATGGCCCAAACGGGAATAACACCTATTATAAAAGTTGTACATGTAAATTCTCTACCGTAACCGTCCTATACATTTTTTCGTACGCCGTACGCCTAACCGTTTTGGAGATACGACGCATACCTACTAAGTGAAAAATAGATTTATATCCCTCGGAGTAGTTTCCACAAACACCAAAACACCCTCACCCCGCTCGACGCGCGTTTCGCCAACCAAGTTGGCATCATCCGGAGACGATTAAAACGTTTTAATCAGTTTTACAGTTTTAATCAGTTTTACAGTTTTAATCAGTTTTACAGTTTTAATCGTCTCCGGATGATGCCAACTTGGTTGGCGAAACGCACGTCGAGCGGGGTGAGGGTGTTTTGGTGTTTGTGGAAACTACTCCGAGTGTTACAGTTACATCAAAGGTTCCAGCCCTATCCAACATTTATATCCGCCAAACATCTTTCGCAGCTATCTTGCTTTCTATGTCTCAGATTGAAAATTAAATATTGCTGTTATAGAGTTCGGTGATCTTTATTCTCTACCAGAATGTCTTATACATTTTATTCACATTTATTTACAGTGAATAAGTGAAAACAAATTAAAATGTTAATCAAAGATATAATGTAGCAATACTTAACGCTAACGTTTAAAATATGTTATTAGATGGAACCCCATAGATAGTATGTGTATGAAATCCTAATAGCTTTCTGTCGTAGCTAATTGTACCTACTCGTATAAGATAACAGAGGAATTAGTTAAAACGATATTTAAAAAGTAATTATGTGAATAAATATTATACTGGAACCTTATGTACATTGAGCCAGAAATAGGCAGGCGGTTTGTATAAATAACACATTTTGTGTAGCATGTAAATACAGTTAGTCTAGTAAAACATGACCTAGGATTATGAACACAAATCGCGACATAAAGATCCCAGTAGGTCACTGACGTCTCGTGGACTTAATGCATACGGATATTAACAGTCGAATTCGCCATCAAAAAACTATCTAAAAAAATCCGCGTGGAGCACAGTACACGTGATAGAAGTGAATACTTCTTTCCGATTCGTTGAGAGTGGGAGAGAGAGAGGTATGTGATCCTCCGCAAAAAGATCATCATCATCATCATCCACACATATATCCAGCAGGATATGCATAAGTAATATTGTATTCTGGTTAATTCCGATTCTGTCCCGATCGTTTATAAATTATATAAAAATTTCTTTCCGCTTTAGAACACTTGTGGGGGATCGTTGCCCAAGTCAAAGCTGCATTCGCTATCTCTGTTTCTCATTATATCAAAATTGCTTTCCACTTTAGAACACTCGTAGGGGATCGTTGCCCAAGTCAAAGCTGCATTCGATATCTCTGTTTCTTGCTCTTTCCCTCATATCTGTCATATGCTTTATCTCACTTGCGAGACGAAAATGTTATAAAATGTATCGTGAGGCGACCTTGAAAAATCACTCTCATTCGGCGAAAGAAGTATTGACTTCAAAAATTTCCCGCAAAGCGTGTTGGATTGTAGTGAGGTTTTTTCTTAATTCTGCGAACATTTTAGGGCACATCGTATATGTGCCCAAGAAGATTTTTGCTTACGACAGCTTCGCATGACATTCGCAAAATTATTGTTAAACCCCTCCTTATTCCATACCCCCGATTTTACACCCACAAATAAACAGGCATACAGAAAAGTTTTTTTCAATAAAACACTTCCACACAACTACTAGGTAGGCAGGTACTCCGAATACCACATTCCGAACGAACACGGACGTTGCCTTTTTCCACAGCGTTTCCTACGCCACTGCAGTAGGTACAGACTTACAGACATTAAATTGTAATTAACTAGGTACATTAGGTCTATACATTAAATTTTATAACCCATTCCTCGAGTCAATTATAAGAAAATATGAGCTCATAAATTTAATAGTCCATACAAGCGGTATAAGCTCTTCAAAAAATAATATCGCTCTGACAGGTCCATCACTCAACAATTTAGCATAGAACAGTAGTCTCGTCATAGTTAATCTAGGTATATATTTTTTTATTATTCCGCGTGTCAAGTACCTACCTAGCTTGGGATGTAAAGAATGTGAAGTATTCGAAGATGAAGATTCAGAGAAGTACGAGAAGATATCTGCACTCAAGAAAAATCGAGAAAAAGTTTTGATTTAATTATCTACCTATGCCGTGTTCTTCACGTAGCAGGTATCGTGATAAATAACTTCTATTTTTATATTTCGTCAATTGTAGAATTTTGGTGTAACGTGTGCAGTGTGCATTTTGGCGAAATTCTAGCACTAACCAAGTTATATCGGGACTTTCGTACCGTGTGAATTGACAATGAGATTGGGACATTCTAGGCCTACTATATGATTCGATTTAACCGTATCAATATATTGGAACAATATCGAGACTCGTGATTATCTCGCTATGCGTATATGGTATACACACATGGTATATGCAGTATACAGGGTATACGGGTAGACAGTATGACCACCTAAACAAACTCGTAAACAAAATATTCCACCCTATTTTTCAAGAGTAAAAACGTGATCAAATTTCTGACTAATTTTTCACCCAATTTTTAGCATATACTCGTAATCCATTAAAAACCTGTCAATTTTATAAACCAATAAAACTGAAACGTCTGTCCCAGTTTTTCTCAATTTTGTCTCAAAGCAGAAGTTGGTTTTAGTTAAAGACTGTTCTGACAATATATTAAAAACTGCTTCTTCAACTAACACTGGTCACTATGAATTCAAAAGACTTGACTTGAAAAGAAATGACTTACTTTCAGCGCATACTTAATGAACAACATTTTAAGAGCATTATAAAATGCAATGTATTCTGTTTATTTAAACGCATGTATTATATTTTTATATTCTTTGCAATAACACACCATAGACTAAAATCTGTTTTCGAAAAATTAAGAGAGTCAAATTTAAAAATTCAATTGGATAAGTAAGTTTGAATCGAGGTGTGAATTTTTAAAAAGAGAAGCTTATTTAGGACTAACACCTAAGTCAAGCCGAACCCATCAGGAAATATATCTACCGTAATCCGTAATATATCCCCATTAGTAAGGAAATTAAGGATTGACTGACTGAATCACATCCTGATATTTACCCTGTCCAATTATTCTACAAAATGATGGACCTGACCACGTGTTCATACGCATAGGCCTAACCCCAGATGGAATGCAGAATTACAGTGTCGGCTAGTATAAAAATACATCTATTGGAATTAATTCCATGTCAAACTGTCACTGTTCTAAAATATGAGTATTTCTAAAGAGCTTTGGTACCAAATTTGACTATATTATTTTGACAGAGACATGGAACATAAAAGATACAACTTTATATAACCTAGATGAATATAATATCATATACAATCAGGGAGACATACATCGACGTAACATCGAAATATGAGATATAAAGAATTTTCAAAGGATACCCACAATTGCCGCAATGGGAGATCGGGGCAGTATAACTTTTCTTACAGCAAGCTAAAATCGTCACTATAAAGGTGCTTTCATTCAACAAGTTGTTATGTTTGGATAGAATACAGAATACGAATAACTAATCAATTTGAACACAAAACCCATCAAAATGATACACTCAATTAAAGAATAACTGTATTACTTCTACTTGAAGAATTACTGTTGACCCCACTTTACTACAAAACGTTCGATGGTATTAGGCAATTTAGGCATCCAAATGAATGCCAATGATGCCGATGTGACACGGCCGAGGAACGTGTAAAATGAATCCGTAATATTGGAATGGGAAACATTCTTATTCTGCATCACATTCACCATCCAATTGTTTTATGATATGACGAAAGGTATATACTTAGTGTGATCAATATTTTGTTATACTACATGATAATGTCATAATGTGATGGGCGATGTATATAAAATCATTGTTTTTCCTTAAATTCCTGGAAATCAGTTATACTTGACAACGCTGTTCAAAATGCTGTAGCACGTGTGAAGAGATCGATATAATGAGGGTTTTTTGCTCGGGTTTTTATGTCTCATATTTCGATGTTACAAACTATAAATCAGAACGATGGTGTTGTTGCATATATTAAATCGAATTTACAATATACCTGCCGTGTTATTCTTATAGGTGAAATTAAAGCTCTCAGAATTAAAATACAGATAAAAGCAGACAATAACATTATTATAACAGCTCTCCATCGTTTGATCCCAATGTATTCAACAATCACCTGCAAGACTATTTACAATTAGAGAACATAAATGATGAAAACTATAATTTGGTTGTTGGTGACCTAAACATTGATATTCTTCAGGATTTTGATTATGCAATTGAGTACTTAAACATCCTCAATGAGTTTTATATATCTGCAATAAATAACTTCACTAGAGTACAAGAGAATACCAAATCATGTCTAGATCATATATTTATTAAATGTAAAGAAATAAGTAACATAGATTTTACCTTACCATTAATAATAGAAACAGATATCACTGATCATTATCCTATAATATTACAAAAACAAAACAAAGAGCCAGAAAATATTTATCAATCAAGTAGGTAGTACTATTAACTATAAAAACTTGCAGAAATGTTTTTACGACATCTCTTGGGAATCAGTTTATAATGAACCAAACAGTGACACTGTAACAAATAAATTTATTAATATAACAATGGAAACTGTTGACAAATGTACTACGGTAAATAAAAATACAAATAAATCAACATGGATAACTAATGCTTTAGTAACATCTATTAACAAAAAGAATGATATGTACATAACATTAAAAAGAAATACTAATAATATAGAATTAAAAACACAATATATGAATTATAAATTAACCTTCTTAAAAAAAAGAAAATATGCTTACTGTAAAAATAAAATAAATCTTGTAATGTATCGTGTTTAAAAAGTGAAAATGGAAGCACATTAAATTGTGCTACAGAAATTTCAAATGAGTACAGTAATTTTCAAGCATGGGCAAAACATTAGCTAATAAAATTTTCCAAAAATCCGAATTTTAAAATAAAAAGAAATATTAGGCCAAATTCTTAAATGGGCCGTAACTATCGACCCATATCTCTTACAACAAACGTAACCAAAGTTTTTGAAAAAATAAAAAGAGACTAAATGCTTATGTTACAAGATATAACGTAATTTCCGAAAACCAATTTGGTTTAAAGAGAATGTGTCAACTGAAGATGCAATAGTAGCTTTAACAACAAAAATCCACTCTGCACTAAATCAATCAAAACCCTGTCTCTGTGCGTTTATTGACTTATCAAAAGCGTGTGATACAGTTAGGTATTTCTTACTTTTACAATCGCTTGATGACATTGGTATCAGACGGAATAGTTTAAAACTGTTTCAAAGATATCTAACCAACAGACATCAAAGTGTGAAAGTAAATATACTAAATATTGTAGTAGGTAATCGGTGATACACTACCTGTAGAATATGGAGTGCCACAAGGTACAGTGTTGGGTCCGGTTTTGTTCTTTATCTATATAAATGACCTATTTTCTCTATCCATATGCACAGCAGACATTATAGGATTCGCGGATGATACTACAGTATTTTTCAAAGTCATGGGAAGAATTAAAAATAAGTGTTGAAAAGGACTTAGCGGATATTAAAAACTGGTTCGCTCACAAGCTACTAACAATAAATTTCGAAAAAGTAACTACTTACCATTTATCTGCTACGTTTCTGGTCTTCATCCATTTTCACACATAAAAATCAAAATTCATAAGAAAATATATCATCATGCCCTGAACAGAAATTAAATATTTAGTTAGATTTGTCATTGAAAGGCACTTACGATGGGACAAACATATAAAGTATACTATAAGGGAACTACAAATGATATTCTATAGATTTAAATACTTACGAAATATCTTTAACTTACAACAATTCTCAACACACTCTAGTAATTTCGTAATTTGTTATGTAAAGAGGTACATATTTCTGATATTAGACAATTGTACTATTATAATCTCAACATAAAGTATCACCGGGTAACAAATAACATATCATTGCTGGGTCATACCTACGATACTAGACAAAAACACCCCATACTACACCTTTTATGTTAACATCTGTTAGATAACGATTTATTTTACTAATATCTAGCTCTTAAAGTTTATAACGCAGTTCCTGTCGAAATTAAAAATACAGTTAATATTACATCATACAAAAAAAAACTTAAACACTATATATTTCAACAGTCAAGAATCATATTTCACAATTATTTTTTTAAACAACTTACCTATAGTTTGTAACATAGAAATATGAGACATAAAAACCCCAGCAAAAAACTCTCATTATATCGGTCCCTTCACACCTGCTACCGCATTTTTAACAGCTTTGTCAAGTATAACCGATTTCCAGGAATTTAAGGAAAATCAAATGATTTTATATACATCGCCCATTACATTATGATATTATTATGCAGTATAACAAAATATTGATCAGACCTTTCGTCGTATCATAAAACAATTGGATGGTGAATGTGATGCAGAATAAAAATGTTTCCCATTCAAATATTACGGATCCATTTTACACGTTCCTCGGCCGTGCCACATCGGCATCATTGGCATTCCAATTGGCATTGGAATGCCAATGAATTGCCTAATACCGTCGAACGTTTTGTGGTAAAGTGGGGTCAACAATAATTTTTGAAATAGAAATAATAATACAGTTATTCTTTTATTTAGTGTATTATTTTGATGGGTTTTGGTGTGAAGGGATCGATATAATGAGGGTTTTTTGCTTGGGTTTTTATGTCTCATATTTCGATGTTACAAACTATACATTGTTTATATTTTATGATCTAGTATTTATTCAAATAAACATTATTATTATTATATACGTGCGAAAAAATTTCAGAAATGTCCTTCCTGGTGTGCTTTTGGCACTGGCGGATTCTAAGAGGATTTTTCTAAAGAATCTGACGGCGATGACGTGAACTAGATCGATCGGAATCAATTCAACGCACCCGTCCTATATAAATATGGCTCGGATGCCAGGCTACGCCACTGTCTGTGACAAAGCACGCGACCGATTTTATTCGTCCTTTACGTATATTAATCATCTTTGGGAATGGCAATGGCAATGTGCCGTCGCCATGGCACCGTAAAAACTAGTTTTTTACGCCGGCGACGATGCCTCGCTAGTACTCCTGGAAATCCGAGTATCCTTCCTTCGAATGTTAATTACCGTAAGGGGTAAGGGCATATCCGATTAACTTAAATCACCTAATTATCGAATTCGACACGCTAGGAGGTACCACCTTACAGTAATTGTTTATTCTATTAAAATTGCGGTTACACTTGCCAGCTATTATAGCGAAAAGTGGTTTTCAGTTCAATGATCTGCGCGCCGATTCAATGCCTAAATCTATTTTTTATTGGCCACTAGTTGCGTAAAATTACTTGGACCTAATTAATTTTCTTTCTAACTGATGAGCATTGTGAATCAGTAATTGTATCGTCCTAATCGAAATTTTTAAGATTTAGTACCGTGCAGTGTTGGCCGCAGAGTGGTTCCTAGTTCCTATTCTCCTGGGGATGATTGCTGGATATCTGGAGAATATATACATAGTTTTACGGTGACGATATTACCTACGGTAAGCAAATATATTTAAGTTTGTCCGACAGTTAACTCGGAAGATTGGCTGCAGATAATAACTTACTAAATGTGAAAGTGTTGTTTAGAATTTTAGGTAGATATATAAACCCATATTCAAAAATAGCTACAATTAATTAATTAATCAATCAACAAAAACATCTTCAAGATCAGAAACATCAACAGTTTCAAGTATATTCGGAATAGTTTGCTGTTTGCCCGATTGGGATGTCTTTCTCAGTCGCTGAAAAAAAATGAACTCATGTTGAGTGTTGACCATATCAGATGATTCTTAGAACGGGATTGGATTATTTCTAGGTACCTACCTACTCTTTACATCTTTAAAAAGTTGGCGGTTGCGTCATTGATCTAAATCATACGAATCAAATCAGTATTGCACTAGTTAAATGTGTGTTGAAATAACTCGTCCTGATATATACAAACTCGTTCCCCGATGAGAAACGTAAACATAATATAATACATAACCTACAATTATAGAATTATAGAAAAAGTTAATTCAACTGAAAGATAACCAAATTCTGTCAGTTTTGAAACGGTGCAAGGCTACTGCGGGTACGGCGCTAGTCAAAAGAAATAGATCAATTGATTCATATTCTGGCCAGAGTTACGATGTACGAAATCGTGCCCTTTCTTTCTTTTTGGTATAGCAGCTTTAAACAAGTGATACGTACACTTGTACAGAATAAACAGATCGATCGTCAACTCATATTCCATTTTTTATAATCCATATTTTCGAATCCGCATTATTGGCTGTAAGTGCCTCTATAGTCTCCTGAAAAAAAAGAGAGTAATAGACCGTTATGACAAGATACGGAGAAAGAAGTTATACAAAACTGTAAAAAAAACGAAGAAGAAATTCTTATTCTTTTTAAAAAATAGTTTTTTGGCTTTATAATTTGCCATTTCGATATGACATTTTATTCTCTATAGATTCGCATTATGTGTACTAGGGGACATTAATTCATTACATAGAGAAATAAGCAAATAGATGTATAATCAAAGGAAGACACTTACCAGTTGTATATCTGGACATATATACGGAAACGAATCACTTAGAAGTTGTACAAGTTCTTTCACCTTCATGGAAGATCTTCAGAGTGATGTACGATTTGTTTTATGGATCATTTATACTTGAATTTAAAATATTAATACCAATCATTTCCAGTGACACTTTATGACATTAGTTTCGACGGAACTGAAATTCATAGAAAACTATTCTACTATTATTTATATTTGTTGTATTTGAACATATTATACGAGTATAAAAAAGCATTGGGCATACAGTTATTCAGAAAATGTTAAATTTTGAAATGCATAAAATTTTGTAGAATCTATTAAAACAACTACTTTTGCAACTACTTTAAATGCTGAAGCATTTAAAGAGGGAGTGATATAGAAATTGTTTGCTTAGTCAAAACTAAAATCGTTTGTTGTCAAAACTAAAATCTTATGTATTAATTGTTATTTCAAGTATAAATGATCAATAAAATAAATCGTACATCACTCTGAAGATCCTCAATGAAGGTGAAAGAACTTGTACAACTTGTAAGTGATCGTTTCCGTATATCTGTCCAGATATACAACTGGTAAGTGGATATTCCTTTGATTATTCATCTATTTGCTTATTTCTCTATGCAATGATTTTCTACAAACCCAAGATACCTTAAACGAATTAGTTTCTTTTACCCCTGTTTTTGTCGACAGTCAAATGGACTGACTATTCCTGCAATTGATAGAAATAACAAATAAAGCAGGATTTGCATATTTAATGAGCTCCTTCAGTTCCAAATAGATTATAGTATAGTATAAATAATTTGTGGTTTCCGGTGTGAGATCACTTTTTTTTTGTTCCCTATCATTGGTCCCTTCATTTAAATATTGAAACAGTGTCAGAAAATAGATAAATGAAATACAAAAAAGTTTCCGTGATTTTATCCGAAAAACCTTGTGTCATAAGTAATAATAAAAATATAAGAAAAAAAATCAATGGGTATACAACCTTAAATTACTTATGGGTATATATTACTTATGGGTATCGGCAACCTTATTGTTTAGCTTAGCCTAAATTTGTGAGACAATTATATATTTCACAGTGTTTATTTATTTTGAGGTCGATATTTTGTTCTGGGTTTTTTTACCTATGATAGCCAAGGATTTTGTCGAACTTGGCAAAGGTATTGGATGGAACAAATTATTATAATATATGAGTAACCTTAGTTTTTCTTGTATGTATATATGTACACTTGTCTCGTAAGACGATTAATACTATAATTATTAAAACAAATACCTTCGACGATAGAAATAATTATCAGAAGTAGGCTACACTGTTGACAATCAGATAAAAATATTTATGTGGTGCCAACATAATGCGTGTTTTGTATTTTGTTAAGGTTTACACTGCTTGACATGCGATGTCGCTTTCTTTCCACATGTTTATAATCCGCTCCGTAGACTGACATTAACATAATTATTGCTCTTCTATTGCGTGACTACAATAGAAAAATATTATCCACATTTGGCAAACGTATGTGGATATTTTTTGAGTATTTGATACAGAAATCATTTATACAAATATGTGGTGACAACATAATGCGTGTTTTGTATTTTGTTAAGGTTTACACTGCTTGACAAGCGATGTCGCTTTCTTTTCACATGTTTCTAATCCGCTCCGTAGACTGACATTAACATAATTATTGCTCTTCTATTGCGTGACTACATAAAATTTACATATAATATTAATAATAATAATAATAATATATCCACTCCTTGTTCTTATCGCAATGGTTAGCCCAGAGCGCTGAAAATTTATTTCGCATCAGTAGGGAATTGAACCATCTGCTGCTGCCAGGTGATCGAGCTGCAGAGCTAGCGCGCTAAGCAGCTCGACCACCGTCCCCTTAATATGCAATTTAAAATGTAATATGAAATTGAAAACAATGAACCGCTAGGATTTTTAGATGTATTAATAATTATTAGAGATAGTTGGAATTTGACGTATATCGAAATGATCCCAGTACCCACAGACATATCCCTAGACTCATCATTGTGCACAACACGAAATGGCGAGTGTTACCTCGGAATAAGGCGGGGTTTGGAAGAACACGTATGCGATTTTTTTTTTACTAAAAGGATCCACATCCACCACGTAACTATTACGAGTTTCGAAATTAATGTTTCGTCAGCATATTAAAATATTAATTTCAGCAATTATCTAGATATGCCGCCACTGTTCCTGAAAGGTGAGAATTGCGTTAAATTTGTAAGCCTTGACACTCTAGAATAAGCAATCGTGTCTGAAATAAATATACTGTTTATATCACAAAATATATACATACAGGCTTTATAGTTTACAAAACAAAAAACTGGCAATAAAACGCTGACAAATCTTAAAAACGGAGTTCCATGATCACTCGCTTCTGTTGGTATTGACACCAGCTGACGTCTGAATTGACAAGAGAACTAAAATGGCGGATAGGATGTACACTGGCGGCCATTTGAAAGTGTACGACTCTTATATCAGATTTCGTTATATTTGATCTTTGTAAAACTGACTTTGAAATTTGAGGTTCATGTGATGTGTCATTATGACATTCACAATTGTCTAATTATTACTTATCAAAATTAAAAAGTGTATTATTATTTTATCAAAAAAATTCCAAATTAACAAAGAACGTCCCAAAAATGTTCAAACTAAACTAAATTATAAAAATTAAGTAACTTAAAACTACAAAACTCCAACGCGAGTAGGTCTGTATAAAATTAATATTTCGTCCAGGCGCCATTTGAGTCTATTACACCTTGCAATCGACGTCTCATTGATGAAACAAGTGTCCTCGTGTAATATTATCCAATATGTCCATAATATTGTCCAATATGCGCATGTAACTCTGTCCGGTAAGGCGCTCGCCTATCCTCCAGCAAACACCGGGACCTAGGGAACTTATCCATGCCCAAACATTGATGGAAAAACGTCCACTCCGGTCGGTAGGTTTAATATACCTCTCTTCATACCTCGAATTCTGAGGTCGGTATGGAACCATCATGAGATGACTGAAAGACCTTTTCGTCGGAAAATATGACATTATTCCAAAAGTCGTCGGGCCTACCGACAAACTGGTTCGCAAAATTAAGACGTTGTTCTTTATGCCTTGGCTCCAAAAATACCTTCTTTGCTGCCGCATAATTTCGTAGCTCTGAACCCTTCACCCGCCGCCTTGCAGACCTCACAGATCCAGGAAACTCCGTTTCGAAACAGGCCGTCACTGCTGTTTCAAAGGGATTCGTTCTAAGATGGTCTAGGAAGAGGTTGTCTTGCTCCACAGTGCTTATTTTACGACGCCCTCCGCCGTGGACGTAGCGAACGTTTCCTACTGCATTCCATTTTTGTTTGAGTTTGAATATACAACTCTTACTCACATTTAGCTCATCTGCAACTGCCTGTAATGACCAATCATTTTCAAGCAATGTAACAGCTCGCATTTTTTCAGGTTCAGTTAACCGCGGCATTTTAAAACTTGAAAACCAATAAAGTGGTTTGTAAATTACGGAGTTAATTACTGGCATTTGTTTGAAGTTTCAAATAAGTGTCAAAATTAAATATAAAAAGATCACATTACAATATCTAAAAAAATCGTGCACTTTCAAATGGCCGCCAGCGTACTTGTATCTTTTAACCTTCCTAATACTAACTCGGGTAATTTTGTACCCCAACTGGATATATTTTACTAGATATTGAAGATACTTTGGCCTCGTCAATGATACGTAAAAATCCTCTTGGAAATGCTAATTATTTTCAGTTGAAATTATAATCATCAAGGCTTGGTAAGGAAAACCAAAAATCCCAAAAAATTAACGGATGAAGATTTACAAATGTATCATGAGGGAAGTCTTGACCTAGATGTAGATTTCCATCTCCTCGAGGAGTCATCAGGCGAGGAGGATTTTCTTGAAGAAATTGATTCCGAATCGGATCTTATCGAAACAGTGGAACTTGTGAGTCTAAGATGATAAGAATGATATTGCTGATGTTTTGCCTACCTGTACTAGTAAAGATGGTACGATGTGGTATAAACGACCAATACGATCTACTAAGTCTACCAAAAAAATATTTAAAAAATGGTCTTGGGCTTACCGAATACAGCAAACATTTTGAAACGATAATGGAGGTGTTCTACCTTTTTGTATCGGATAGCATTATAGAAATTATTAGTTGAGAAAACAAATAAAAAAGCTAATTTAGAATATGACAATTGGAATGAAAAAAACCCGGAAAATAAGAAAACATGGATACCTACGGATTCTATTGAAATAAAGGCTTATTAGGTCTTCTCATTTCTCAAGGAGCTCTGAAAGCCGCAAAGGAGCCAATTGAAATGCTGCGACTATGTCAAGAGACAGATTTGTTGTATTTACAAAAACCATTCGTTTTGATGACTTTGAAACGCGAACGTAAAAAGCTGTGGATAAGTTAGCGCCAATTAGATGCGTATTTGACAATTTTGTCGAAAATTTCAAGCGAATGATGTATCCAGGAACTCACATGACCGTCGACGAACAACTTCTCAGGTTTATAGGCCGAGCGTCTTTAGAGTTTACATGAAACGCAAACCCGACAAATACGGGATAAAAGTTTGGGCTCTCTGTGATGCCACCAATGCCTCTATACCCACAATCTGCAGGTGTATTTAGGAAAGCAGAATAATGTCGTGGAAAAGAATCAAGGCGAGAGAGTGGTCCTCGATATGGTGGAGCATTTGTCTGTAGAGTACGGAATTACTACAGACAATTTTTTTACGTCTAAGCCTTTAGCTGACAAGCTCGTAGCTAAACAAATTGATTCTTTGTGGCACAATGCGTAAAAACACAACTTTTATTCCAAAGGAACTTTTGCCCAATACCCTCAAGCCTTTTAAATAAATTCAAATAATTAGAAGATATAAAAGTAAGGAGAGGATCCAGCAACCAATTCGTGATCACATGATTACAATAGTTCCCGAGTTGGGCAGTTGTAACGTAAAACCAATTGAGGAGAAATCCTCAGGTCGTGTAATCTGTTCACGCAAAAGAGACAGAAAAACACGCAATAGATGTGAAGTCTGTCGAAATTTTGTCTGCCAAGAGCACAGCAAGAAAAAATATGTTTATTGTCAATGTCAAAGTTTTTAAGCATTTATTACTTGTGTTTGCTTTTAAATCAACAATAAAGTATTTAACTTATTTTTGTAAAAATATGTAAACATAAGCTGGGGTACAGAAATACCCCACTTAGTATTTCAAGGGATATAAAGTCACTCAGTATTAGGAAGGTTAAACCAACAACGCCGATAAATATGTGTAATTACCACTACACCCCGGCACACAACAGTAATATGGCAATTGTAAGTATACTGTAAACACTGATAGAACGTAGAACACCACAACGCAAGAATGTCACAAAATGTATTGTACTTTATACAAAAAGGGAAGAAATAGATCGCTTTACGGTTTCACGCCTCTAAAGGGGCACACGGCGCGGCGAGTGGAGTGATCGCGATCTCACGACGGGACATTACCAAGTTTCAAAAGCTAACTACTAAGTTAAAACTGTACACGGCCAAATATCTCGCGCCGTGTGACTGCATACGCGACTCGCTCCACTTCGCGCCTGGCGCTTGCGAATTTTACCGCCAATCGCCGGAACCTGAAATGCCGCGTCAATTCACACTCTAGGCGTGTCACTCCACACGCCGTGTAATGGCACCTTAACACTCTTAACAGCTTTATTTACATATACTTTATTTACATATACGCGCATATTTACGCGATACCACATAGGCTCTGTTATCTGCTACCCTATAATTGTGTCTACGCCATGCGAGTGTGACATCAGAGTATCGTGTTCTTATTCTTCGCTACGAAAGTCGAAGGATATGTGATAAATAATATTGGAAACTATTTATCCGTTGATCTGGTTCGTTAGGTTATGTTTGTGTAATGAATGCTAGCCGTTAAATTTTTTAGATTTTAATAACAAAACTCAACGTTGGTACAATGCTAGATACAAGCAACACGTTATGTTTATCAATCTCTCAGTTCCATAGGTTTTGTTCGCACAAGGTACTAGCACTCGCGCGCGTTTCCATGCGAACCTGCCGTTGCTTGATCCATAAAATAGTTAAATCTGTATTATCATACCCGGTGCGCAATACGGCCCAAACTTCAAATTGAGTAATTGAATGCGTAAATAAAACATTTATAAAGCGGTTTCACTCACCTTCGAACCCTCAAATGGTCGATTTGTAAAATAACAGGGGGTCACGTGCCCCTGTGCCCCCCTGGATCCGCCTCTGTCCACTAGTTATCGGAGCACTCCCCCGCACTTACCCATTTGCGTCGCCACTACGAGCTTTTTTTTGTGCTGCGTTGCCAGAGGCGTGCTATTTATATTTTATACAGGATATATTGCATTTGATCCGGAAAAACTAAAATCGCCAATTTTCGTCGGAGGATAAAATTTTTTGTAGTATTGTGGTAATCAAATTTTTAGCAACTTTCAAAATGTCCGTCCGTCCGTCCGGATGCCGCATTTTTTGTTAACACGCTATCTCAAGAATGAATGTAATGATGTTCAAATAACGTAAGATATAGGACAAAATCGTTTTACGATAAAGGAAGAACCCTATTGTTTTTGAGCGTAATCCAATAATAATGCCACCACAGTGGCACCCCAAAAAGTATATATATATATATATATATATATATATATATATATATATATATATATATATATATATATATATATATATATATATATATATATATATATATATATATATATATATATATATATCTATATATATATATCTATATATATATATATATATATATATATATATATATATATATATCTATATATATATATATATATATATATATATATATATATATATATATATATATATATATATATATATATATATATATATATATATATATATATATCTATATATATATATCTATATATATATATATATATATATATATATATATATATATATATATATATATATATATATATATATATATATATATATATATATATATATATATATATATATATATATATATATATATATATATATATTTATATTAGCTTTGAAGTTCTTTGCTATTCATATTTGTTTTGTGATTTGTGAAAAGTAATCTTGGGTTTGTAGCATTTCATTACATAGAGAAATAAGCAAATAGACGAATAATAGACGATTAATGCTTTTATATATAATATGTTCAAATAGAACAAATATAAATAGTAGACTAGGTTTGTGTATTCTAAGAATTTGAGTTCCGTCAAAAACTGATGTCATAAAACGTCACTGCAAGTGTTGGAGTATTAATATCTTAAATTCAAGTATAAATGATCAATGAAACAGATCGTACACTGCTCTGAAGATCCTCAATAAAGGTGAAAGAACTTGTACAACTTCTAAGCGGTTCGTTTCCGTGTGTATGTCCAGATATAAAACTATCAATAATAACACGTAGCATAGCAAGTACGATAGTACAGTTCTGAAACTTTTCTACTACATTAAGATGGCCACGCAGCATAACACACCAACATTTCATAAAAATCGATTAATAAATGGCTGCTGTACGGTCATTGAAAGCCCACGTGTTTGATACCTTCAAATTACCAAATGATTCATTAATTATGATAATATGATATTTATTATATTAGTCAATTTAGCGCCACTGATGTGTAAGTAGACTACGACCTAAAGCGCCCGGGTTCGGTCCCTGCCAATACCGCCCTGTTTTTTCTTCTAAGTATTTTACGTTTATTACAATTTGTTTTATTATTCACTTAATGTTTGGTTTTTTTATAATATTTATACGCCAGGCGTTTTAGACTTTTGGTGCCAAAATCGTGCCAAACGAACTTTTTTTTATTGCGTTTATATGGACGTCTTGAATAACACCAGGTGGTTACGCCACGACATACCTAGAGGAATTCGCTAAAACCACGTCGGAAGGTCGCAGAAACCGCGGATTCGCGATTAACTCAGTTTCTATGGCCCAAACGGGAACAATACCTAATATAAAAGTTTTACATTTTTATACATCATTTGTATACATTTTTTTTCGTACGCCCAACCGTTTTGGAGATAAGACCCAGACTTAGTGAAAAATTATTCACATTTGCAATTGCTCCATACTTTGTTTTTATATTAAATACCGGGCTCAGCGAAGTTACACATTTTATAATTGCACTAGTTTATTGGTGTTGTCGTCCAAACTCAACCTTAGCTTAGCATTTCTTCTTTTTAACCTAAACAGTCCAGTAGTACTGTGGTGAGCAAAAGAAAAATAGGACAACTATTTTTTTCTAATGTAAATCTGTCTCTATATGAATATTTGACAACTAACTGACAATGTTACAAAAAACAACACCAGATTTTAGCAAAAATGCGTTATAGACTTGTGACTTTTTTTTTGCTCGCGACTGTATCTACCATCCAGTAATTCATTCTTTACTAGTCCGTGATAATGTATTTTTGTAGTAGCTTGCATCCGAGAAAAATGCATGTAAATTACTGTTATTGCAGATTGCTCTGTTGACAAACACGAGTACAATATCGTTTGATATAGAATATCTCAAATAAAATTAAATTATTGAAAATAACAGGTACATACGTCACAGCTGTGTTGTCAACACAGAAATTGTATTTACTTGAATATATTCCGTATAAATTTATTTGTACCTACTTGATATATAGGTCAGGGACTAAATTACCAAATGCAAAATACACATACATATAATAATATATAATAATGTGTGAGCTGATGTATGTATCACTTCACGTTTCTGTGGGATTCCAAGGAATTGCCTGTGTATATAAAGATGACGCATAATGTTGAGGTATTTTTTCATATTGGGTTTTTCAAGGTAAGTACGTATACCTATAAACAATCTATGCGAGAACATTTCTAATAGGAGACGCAATTCTTAAAAACCTACCTATTTGTAGCGTAACTCAAATTTTATACTTTTTGGAGGCGTAGCGTATGACTACAGATAGTTGAATTAAATTAGTCACATCGGTGGTTCCATCTAGAACAATAGCAATTAACAATACAGCAATTAACATACATTAAATTTAAGTATATACTTTAAGGGAAGCAATGCTTCCCTTGTTTCCATGAACCGCACGCCCCTATGCGAGAATAACACATTTGATTTGATTGCATTATTTATTCTGTGTAGGTATTCAGATGTGCATAGCAATACAAGAGAATACATAGAGAAAATACAGCCGACAGCTTTGGTATTTTATGACTTAAGCATCTACTGAAACTAACTAAATTAATCAATATGTTAAATGTTGCTTCACAGAGCTGGCAACTCGGGGAATGTTCCGTCCCGCTCACATTTTAATAGATTTTTTTGGAACTTTCAATTTTTGGAGGAATTACTTAAAAATCGTAAGGCATTTGTGATTCTGGAATGCCTTAAGCATTTCCGACGATAGCACGATACTATGTAATTTCTTGGAGTAGTGTGCAATAACATTATTTTGTTTGCGAGGACAGTTAATTTTCGAGGCTAACAAACAAATCTAAAATACGTTATCTTTGTATATCATATCCGTATCCGTCTAAAATTTTCTGAAGTAAACATTTCGTTTGTATACTGGCGAAAGAAACTAACGCACCACCATTAATTAAACATTATTTTGATCCTAATTCGTTTCCGAACCATCCATCCGAATTTGTTGTATGTAGGTATAATGATTTTTCGAAAATTTTACTGTTTATCGATTGTTTCATAATTCCGTATTATCTTACCTTGCACACATACTGATATAGTTTATCCCAGAAAATAACACAGTTGCGTCATCACAACGCGGGACGCAATTTATTGACATATTTGCCATATTGTTTTAAATATCTGTAAACTACTGAAATTATAAACTGAAGTTTGTTAGAGTGAAAGCAAAAAAAAAAGATTTTTATTACATAAAATTCAAAATTGTACAGTTCCATTAGGCACACAACATAACACATTGCAATAGCACATTAATAAAATGCCGCCCTTAAAAAAATGTCGCCTGAAACATCTGCTTCGCTGTTTCACCCCTTCCGCCGGCCCTGTTAATAACAGATAAATAAATGGGTTACCCAAGCTATTTATACAGTACATGTTATTCTTAATTTAATCAAGTACCTTTATTTTCATTTCTTCGAAATCGTTTTATAGTTTGATAATAGTATTTTTTCATCTGTATTTTATTTTGACTCATATAGGTACTGGAACTTGGCTATATTATAAATATATATTGTTTATTTTTTAACGGCACTTATTGTCACTAATGGACACTATATTGATATAAAAACCGAGATTACATTTGTTTATAATAAACATCTGATATAATATTTATTTATTACAATCCTTGTATAGTAGTATTTCCTTGGAATGGACCTTATAAAACTCGCTATTTATGCGATTTTATTTGCAAATGTTTAGTTTCGATTGTGCAAAGAAGTAGAAAGTGCGTTAGGTATTTACAATTAAGTACTTGACAATGAAAAATCGTCGCATTATATTTGGTTTGTATTTCCAACTAATATTGTATTCGAAAGTGATTTTGAAGATATAATTAATTAATAGTTCTTTTGCTAAAATGGTATATGTGGGCATTACATAAAATTATTTATTTTGTCGTCACAAAATTGCTATTACTCTGGTGGAATAGAATCGCAGTAATAGTACCCAAGCAGCAATGAAAAGATTTTGGGCAATGTGTCGACACAGCGTCGAAACATTATTATGGGCACAACACATTTTAAAGACACATAGTCGACTTTAAGACCACTAAGTGTAGAAAATGATAACAAGGTGGGGATGGAAAGTAGTATCAAAAATGCCCATATTTTGCCCACAAAATTGTTGTTAAAAATTCCCTAATAGAGTATCTTATGTTCTCGAAAAGTGCCGATTTAAGCCCAGTGTTTCTAATTTTTGGTCACCAAATGGTCGCCATTGGTTTCAAATTGTTGCCAAAGTACGGTTTTGTGAGCATCAAGAGCATATTTTCACTACGCTGAATTTGTTTGTTCACATTTCTGTAGTATTACGTGTTTAAACATGTTTTCCACTTTCATTTTATGAATTTTGGGATTTTTTATTTTAATTTCTACACATTGAGACATAAGAGACGCTACTAGCTGTAATAAATCGTCTGTATACAATGACTTTTCGCAATTTGGTAACAAAATGGACACATATTAGTAAGGTACAATATGGAAACATTGCGTCAACTACCTTATAATGAGCCCGAAGTGTGTTGATGTTTCCAAGAGGACACAAAAGCGACGCAACTTAGGCACATCTTTCTAAAATAATGCTACTTAGACCTTAGACTCAAACTATTTTTTGGGCACGATTGATCTAAAAGGTGCCGGCACAAAGCAGCCACAAATTTGTAGAATGGAAACAGTTTCCATTTAGATGAAAACAAAATATTTCGTGTTCAAGTTCGGACATACATTTCTGCTTGGGGTAATAGTGAATAATGTGGCTAGGATTTTAATTTTACCTTTCATCATGGCATCATGACTACTATAATGGCATTTTAAAACAATAAACAAAATTGGATGTAATATTTTAGTAACTGGTTCTTTGATCTGGTTTATGTATACTGAGAGATATGGAGTTTGGACTTTATTTCCCCGACTTTATCAATATAATTATTTGCATACCTCTAAACAATGCGCCTATTTGTCATATGAATGCATTTCGAACATCTGTCTGTGTAGTGTGTAGTGCAGCCATAGGCCCATAGGCGTCGGATGCCAGTTGTTATTATCGTACTTAAATGTCTTGACTATTATAACACTAATGGCTATTTCTCTATAAAGTAGTCACATAATTTAAATCTAGAACGAAGAAGAAGCTTGGTCTGCTATCAATCCAAGCCGTCTATTATTTGGTATTTGGTAAATATTTATTTGCGTATTTAGTCCCGTTGGGAACTTCGCGCACGTCTCTGCCTGCATTTCTTATCTGTACGTTGTATCCGAGAGCGAGAGTAAAGAATGTACTTGATACTCACACAGAGCCTTTATTAAAACTGCTTCCTATTTATTAATTATTTATTACCAACTCCGTTATCAGCAGTATTGACCCAATTTGGGCAGCGATTTTCGTTGAAATGTGAAATAAATTAATTCGATGCTGATTACGGAGTGAGGAAGACCTTCCAACACTTTACACATTGATTTCTAAACTGTATAAAATTAAGGTCAACGCATTCATTAATAATTCGATACAGATTAGTTTCAATGGCATATAACTTACAAATCGAGTGATGTGATGCGATCATCATGTGTTTTTAATTACTGCTTTTGGTAACAGGATTCTTACTATTATTAGTTAATGTTTCATTGTCTGTTTTGAATATTTGTGCGCGCTCTTGGAGGTCATGCGCTTTTTACAAAGAAGCTTGATTTAAATAAACACAATAAAGACGGAACTATTATAAATGTATTCTTGTCGAATCAAAAATGAAAACGGCGCTATATAATAGATGTACAAGTGTTTTATTACATTCTCTCTATATGCATTATTACTATGTAATCGCATTGGCGGCGACAAATGATTGTCCAAATTACAAGTGTGTGTTATACCACTCGTCGGAGAAAATGCAAAGCAGATTAACAATGTAAAAGATGAAACACTTTTGGCCAATTAATTAGAAATTAGGTACCTAATGAACTGTTGTACCCACATGAATCATGAATCAAAATATTCATCAGTGAATTGGCAACTATGTAGTTTTATTTATATATTTTTACGTTTGTTGGTTTGTTTCCTTCCATCTTGGAACTGCGTCTCATATTGTTAAATATGCAGCCCGTACCTTAACGTGTGTCCTAGCGAAAATTGCTAATAAAATCAAAGGTTATTTTTTATAGTCGCGTCAAGGTCTTATATTAATCAATTTGTTATATAAGATTACTTACGCGTCAGAAATATTGTTAATTTTATAACCTATTTCTCCGGTAGAATAACGAAATATTTCATTGTCTTTTCTTATATAATGACATACATGTATATCCGAAGTAGGTATTTCAAAATACTCATGGGGTAATTTGTCGCAAAACTAGTTATTTTTATATGCGTATGTATTTACAATAACAACATTAAACTGGTGTAATAATAAAATGTAGCTTTTCTGTTTAAAAGTCGAATACCTACCTGATATTTTGTAGTTTTCAAATGTCTGTCTGCTTACCAAAACATTACAAATTACAAGCAATAAATTATAATCTGTATACCTACCGTATAGATCTGATTTAGGCAAGGTTAAAAAACTGGCATGATACCTACCTACCATTGATACCTAATATACCTTATTCCACATGTCACAGCTAGCAGACAGAAATCACTTGATATTGACTAATTAAATATAGGATATACTAACTACTATATAAGATTAACTTGTTTGTCATCGAAAAAATGTCCTGTGGTCGGTTTTTACTAAAATAACAACAATAAACAGAATATCATAACAATGCGTCATATCAGTCTAATAGACTGGGAAGTAGTGACAGATTTTTAGACGTGATTTTACCCAGTCAGTATTGCCAACTGCAGGGAATTTTCCCTATTTAGAGATTTTTTTAATCAAATTGATTTTTTGACAAAAAAATGGAATTTTTCAGTAAGAACCCAAAGCGAACATTGAACTTTAATTCGTGCATTGAAACAGTTAAAATGAATTATCGTCTTCCAAAAACATAGTTGACTGACTTAGCAATAGAATGGAGAAGCTTAATTAAATACAATTTTTACCACTGAGGAAATCGTTAGAGTAGTAAACGCTTTACAAACAGATCAAATGTGGTTCGAAATAATAGAAACAAAAGATTTGACGAAACTTTATAATACCTAATTTGGGAAAATTGGTAAAAATAATTTTAATTTTACCGCACTATTTTCTATTGTAACCGACAGAAAAACAAAAGAAAAACGAAATCGACTAGGCCATAGACGTTAATATGTCTATGAACTAGGCTATAATCCTCACTAAATACTGTCTGCGTATTTAGGAGTTCTCTGCAAGCTGCAGAAATCGATGTAACATCGTACGAAATTAACGAAAAACACTTCCTAAGACTGCTATGTCTCTTAATAAGTACCTAGTATGTCTCTTAATAATAAGCTCTTAATAAGTAGTTCAGATAAATATTTATTTATTATGCGTTCGCATTGGGTTCCCTTTTATTTTTAAATATTTTGTTTTCAATAAATATCTGATTTTGTACACATATTTTGGATGTCTTTTATTTCAATAAAAAAACAGGAAAAAGGGAATTTTTGAAAGCTTGTGAGGGAATTTCATTTCGGAAATATTGGCAACACTGTACCCAGTATTAGGGATACTCCTATTAAGGGATGTAATCATATAGGTACATATTCTGACGATAATAAATGATATATTTGAGAATCATCCCGGGTTCCTCATATATTAAAGTTACTGTTAACATGTTTTGTTTGCAAAGCGTTTCGATACGATTTTACTCCGGCTGACGTGTTCCAAAATAAAATTCAAGTAAAATACTATAGTAGCAGTCCTAGGCATACCGTTTGGGTGAGCACAAATTGTTATCACGGTTAGGTGTGCTTGCATTTAAAAAAAAATATTTTTCCGCATTTCTAAACAGGCTGCCATTAAGAAGTAGGTAAGTATACTAGATTATAATTATAATTATGCTAGATAATATATGAAGAAAATGTATGAGGAGCCCGGGATGTTTCTTTAATTCATCATTTATTACTGGGTATAATATAATTTTTATACTGGGTAAAATCACGTCTGAAAATCTGTCACCATCTCCCGGTCTATAATGCATTGGCATAGGTACCTGAAATATGTTGTTTGTAATGATTATCAGCTGTTATTATTCAATGCTATTGTATAATGGCTCCATTATATAACACTTTCCAAGTACCTATATTATTAAGAGGGGCGTGTCCACGTTTTTGTTTTTCGCACCGTTCGCGTTCGCCCGCTATGATACTAACTATGACATCCCGATTCTTGTTACTTGGTTGGAATGTGGTTGATTGACTCGTGGGGCGAATATTATTTATAGCACATTAATGACCAATATTTAAAACGTCGTACGTATTTCACATTGAATACTGTCAAATTGACAATGCTCTAAGGGACTAGGTGTGATATATATTTAAAATATTTATAGACTTGGTAAAACGTCGAAGGTTATAACTATGCTCATATACCTACTCATATATGTACCTATTTAATTCCCCAACATAAATAATTCCGTGACGTACGAAAGGCAATGATGCAGAGACACCCTCTACTTAGAAAATCCTTGGCCTATATTGAATTATTGATCTTGGCTGATAAGGATTTAGAACCATATCCTTATCAGCAATGCTGGCTACAGATTTGTAATCAGAGTGCAGGCAGGTGTCTGTCTGCCTGCTCGTAAAACGCAGCACTACTCACCAACACCAACAAATATTGTACTAATATTGACACAAACATTACATTTGCCTTTCTAGCACATTTTGATTTTCACAATTCCAATTTTATGTAAATACGTATAATATGCTCAGTGTCTGACCTAATTCTTGGATGATACTAAAAATACAGTTGTATTCTTGATTTTATTGTATCTACTGATTTTTTTCAGTTCTCCAGTAAGATTATTAAAAATTGTGAAAAGGTACCTAATTAAGATGTAATTGGCAACCAGTCGTACGTACCGTATCTATAATAATTATCATATTATATTATTTTAATGATTGATCAGATTGATATTAAATATTTATTAAATTATTATTTCATACAGATTAACTCATAATAATCATGGTTATCTGTTTAATAATGGGTATTTCAAAGATAGTGCTAATCACTCACACAATAATTTTGAAGTAGTACCTACCAGTGATTGCTTTACACATTTACACAAAATTGATAGCTATCACCACTTCTTGATAATGTTTGGCAAAGTTTACTTGTTCTTAAACTTTCATATCGAAGATTAGTACCTACATTTTAGCAGAAGATTGTATGCAGCTACTAGATTATTTTTGCAGGCCATGTAATGGATATTATATATTATATAAGTACATGTATTGCTATCGAACTGTTTAAGAAACATTTGTAACTTTTGAGTAAAATATTGCTCCCCATGCTGCATTAATCTTTATTAGATAATTAATATTACTCTATACATTTTATCTTATTTATCCCCATTAGAATGGTGGCACCATTTTTTTCTGCTCTTTTGTATCAATGAGGATAAACGGATAAATCCATTCATTTAATTTTTTCAGAAAATGCATAACTCCATCTGACCAACATTCTTAGTCTTCGTATTTTGCATTATATTTTAACAATTCTTTTGACCTACTACTTAACTGCATTAACCCCCATGATCAATGTGCGCTTAAAACTAATTCCAAGGCGGTTTTTTACTCTATTTGTGACGTCTTTGGAGTACGATATTCTGACCTTGGTTAATCGCGTATACTAATTAATGCACATTTGTACATAACATAAGTAATCAGCTGGCACAGATGCCTTACTATCAATTAATTCATGAAAAAGTAAATAAACCAGTAGGCAGACCGTTATATAAAGACAGAAAGAGGCTGGTCAGTTATTGGAAACACATTTAATTAACTGAATGGTTAGTTCTATAGAGACTTAAGCTCTATGAATCTAAAATGTATATTTAAATTTAAATCTGGGATTTTTTTTTAGCTGCCATGGGAAAGTTTACAGGAAAGAAATGTCGGCTATTGTCGATGTTATGGCTAACCACATTCTTCTTCTTTGTGGAATTGGTTGTGGGTTACATTACGAACTCGATGGCACTGGTAGCTGACAGTTTTCACATGCTCAGCGATGTAGCTGCGTTAATAGTAGCTTTCCTATCAGTTAAGGTAAGGCTTCATGTATATAAGAAGATAACATATAGCCCCATAGACTGAGCCATATCAGGCTCTTTTTCAAAGTTATGTATATACGTAACAAAGTTATGTATATACACAAAGTTTTGTATATAATTGAGGAATTTTATCAGGATTTGCACTCAGGAAGTTATTACGCTTATCTAATTGATTACCATACTATAGTTCAATTTTCAGTCATTCATATAAAATAACTTTTACTTTTTGTGTTTTAATAACAATTTGTATTTGTAATACATTTGACCTAGAAAGTCCAATTACTTTTTATATTATCTAGAATATAAACCATTTAACTGTTAAAATTTAATTTTATGCATAGGGCATTTTTGCTCTGCAATTAGAAATGACAAAACAAATGGAATGTCGACAGCTATTTTTCTGTTTAATGATTTCTATAATGAATCTTTTTAGATGTCGCCGAAGAAATGGTCGAAGAATACCTTCGGTTGGGCTAGGGCGGAGGTTTTAGGGGCTCTGGTAAACGCAGTATTTCTAGTAGCCTTATGTTTTTCAATTACCGTTGAGGCGTGTAAAAGGTTCATCGAAATTGAAACGATACATGACCCAGAACTGCTAATTATAGTCGGTGGGATAGGACTTTTAGTTAATCTTATAGGGCTACTATTGTTCCATGGTAAGTTTTATTTTCGGTCAATTAATTATACTATCATAATTTAGGTGCTTAACGTAATTAAGTATGTCTTAATTACAGTTATGATACGCTATTAAGTAACAGGAAAGTCTATTTTCTCCTTATCTAGGTCATTTAATTAAATGCTTAATATTTATGTATAATTTTTAAAAAATAGTGAAACCATGTAATGGGGCAACTGTGTTATATGCTATTTTCTTCTTATCTACGATTAATGTAAATACAACTAAATACACAATAATAATGCTGTTAGTGCAGTTGCTACTACTTATTTAGATTTCTAGGTGACAGGTTAAAGTTAATAAAAACAATTGTTAACGGGGTGTAAAAATCTATAATCGTGACGATGCATTTATCAGCTTTAATTGACTACCTAGTAATTTAAATGGACACTTTTTTGTGTAGAGTGAACCTTGGAATAGGAAGGTTCTTCCAGGCATTGTAATTCCATAGTAAGATTTTAGAATGATTCAATTTTTTTTTAGAGCATGGTAGTTCTCACGGTCACTCTCACGGAGGACGCCTATCTCATAGCCGCAACAGACTGACTCAACTAGCCATTACGGATGATAATGAGAATGACGAGACCTACCCAAGTCCACCGCCTGAGCCTACGGTAGCTACTAACCCACTAGCAGCCTCACATTCTGCGGGGCAGATGAATATGCGTGGTGTATTTCTGCATGTCCTATCAGATGCCTTGGGATCGGTTATTGTGATAATTTCGGCTGTTGTAAGTACAAAATTAATTCCGAGCTAGAAAACGTAATTTTATCAGTTAACGATAAAAAAACAATACCACATTATCTATTGAAGATAATTCTCAGATTCTATCCCCATTCAATTCCTGTTCTTTTCACAAATCTGTTATATCATGCTCTAGACATTGCTGTCATGAATTGCTTTCTTCAGATTTAGCTACAAGCTGAGAAATCTTTCATTTCTATAAATCATGAAAAATTATCACTTATTCAATTTTATTTCAAACACACTTTGACAGCTGTCACTTCACTCCACTGTCACAAAACTAGTAACTTTTGTTTTACAGTTTACATCACAAAAAGAAAAAAATTAAGGTTACCACTCTGAAAATACAGTTCTAACTGCTGATTGAGACAGATTAAACCACAAGCAAAATAGTTTAAACCCTTTTGTGAGTGACGTCATTGGTTTGACAATGTAGCGGTTGAAACCAACTCCTAGCGTATTTAAAGAGCTGCTTCGAGAAAATATGGTCTATATTTTGTAGTGTAGTCTTTGCAGAAACAAGTCTTTTGTAGAATCGAGAACTTTGCACTCGATACCTTTTGAAAATCGTATGTATATGCAAGACTGAGAACAACTGATCTCAAACTTCTGTTTTCGACTGCAAGTTGTCATGTGCCAAGTTTTCTCGGTGCTCTATAACAACGATGGTGAAATAGGCGATGGGTCGGGTTGGTTGAATTTCGGTTCGGATCATTTAGTTTTCTTACTGAATAAAATAATAATTCGATACACATTATATTCCATTTATTATTACTAATTTTCTGAACCCACCACGGATAGATGGTATAGCTTGCTAGCATCAATATTCAAGCAAGACCCTGTGCTCGAACACTGCAACGTCCAAAACACTATCAACAGTGAGAACTTGAAGGTACCGAGACAGGCAAGGATGAGACCGAGAGCTACAAGATACGAGATCAGCACAACCGCAACCGCTGGCCTATATCTTTGATGGGTTGGAGACCTCTTGTGTTCGAATATTTTGATACCCGGGTCTCGAGATCAGCGAGAACTTTTGAGAATAGAGTACATCTCGATTCTTGGACTCCATGATTGTGGAGGTGGTTCCATGATTATAAATACACTCTTGATACCCAACTGTTCACAGATAAACTTTCTAACTTAACAAATGCGTTCGAGTTTTTATAAACCAAGTGAAATGTTCTTTTAGGTATTTTGGGTGACTGACTGGCAGTACAAGTATTACATAGACCCTGCGCTGAGTGTCCTCCTAGTTCTTCTTATTTTACACTCCGTATGGCCGCTGCTTAGGGATTCCGCCCTCATTCTCCTACAGACTGTACCCACGCACATACAAGTAGACACTATTCAAACTAAACTTCTGGCCAAAGTGGATGGTGTCTTGGCTGTGCACGAGTTTCACGTCTGGCAGCTTGCCGGTGACAGAATTATTGCTTCTGCTCATATCAGGTAAAGTCATTAATATTTTATTGTACATGTCGTTTCCTGATGACAGTGCTGACATGATTTATGAAAGTAGTGCAATTATGCCTATTTAAATTAATATCTCTTGGTGCACAAGGTGTCGCAATCTCTCGGAGTACATGAAGATAGCGGAGAAAGTGAAAGAGTTCTTCCACAATGAAGGCATCCATTCGACAACCATCCAGCCGGAGTTCATAGACTACACCGACATACCGACCACTTCTCAGGACTCTGAGAAGGCGACTGAAGACTGCGTTTTGGATTGTCCCAAGACGGACAATATCATCGATAACAACTGCGTGAAGAACACCTGCTGTGGGCCTTCTAAACAGGTATGGTATCTAGTCTGGTGCGATTAATCAGCTTTAATCAGTGGATTTTGTCCCTAGTGGGAGCTGCATAAATTATGATCTTTTTGCTGATTAAATGACAAGCTTCCTTAATTTGAGTATAGCAGGGCAATGGGTGTTACTGATTCAGTATGGTAAAACTTATTTAATTTGTATGCCTGTTTTTCACGCACAATTAAATTTTTTTTTTATACGTTTTCTACCAGTGAGATGCACATTTTTTGTTGCAGTTTTTGTTTAATAAGCTTGTTTTACATTTTTTCTTGATATAGCTTCAAAATTATGTTATTTATCCTTTCGCTGCGGCCTACGCCAAACTTGACTGAACGTTTCTTGTGGCTATTTTTCAAAAGCAGCTGTTTATAGTGATCAAGAAAGTTCTGAATCTCGCTGTTTCATCTTGTATTATATCCTTATCATATTGCACCTAATGTCTATGGTGTACCTCAAGGATCATATATAGGGCCAATTTGTTTCTCACTTTTTATTATTGATCTTGCGCTTTTTGCGCGGTCGTTAATAAGCTGTATGTTTCTGTCGCGTGAATGCTCCAGAACTACAAGTCTCTATGATGAAATAGGACATCAACGTTAAGTTCCTGGGACTATTCTGTTACAACACCGCTTATGGCATGAAACTACCTTTTGCAGATGGAAATTTAGATAATTGTCATCAGAGACTAGGTAGGTACTTATTTGTGCTGTCACTGGATATTTGGTGATTGTCACTTTTCATTAATGACACATGGTAAACATTTTCAAAAGAACTTTAGACACTAAGGGACTGACAGAAAGACACTAGGGATGTCAGTGGCAGTATTTTTCCGGACAGTAAAATAGTAAAATGGTATTTTACCGGTAAAATGGTAATTTCGCCATATTGGTAAAATGGTATTTTACGCTTAAATCATAATCATTACCTTCTAAAAATCCTGTGCATTTAAAACCTCATTTAATTCAGAGATTTTAGATTTGGTTTTGAATTCATGGGTATCAGGATCAGTTACAATGAAAATAAAGAAATAAAAAATGTCTATGTCATACTAAGTCTATGGCCTGGAAATATTTTAATAAATATAATGACCGGAAAATTAACTGGACAATGTATGTTCGGTAAAGAGAAATAATGTATAAAATAAAATTGTTTAAGACGAGACATATATAAAAAGATAATAATTAACGAAGAAACAAATATTAAAACATGTAAAAGTGCCATAGTACCAGTTCTTCACTTACAGGAAGGACAAACATTACTGACAACACTTGTATTAATGACATGATAAATTGAAATTGTATGTTTAATTAATATATCATACTCTTTTTGTTTTTTATATGGTCTACCATAAAGCATAATTTTACATTATGTCAGATTTTCTGGATTTTCACATATCTTCCGTTTACTTATTGAAAATATTATTATTATTGGAAAGAGTTAGGTTTGGATAAGATTTTATTATACAATGTGGTTTTATGAGAATATTAGTGAAACCCCCAAAATTTACCTATATATTCAAATTCAAACTCGGATCAAATTAAACAGTGTTTTTACTACAAATAAAATGACACTGCTTTTATCAATTTTTAATTTTACCGGTAAAACTATTTTACTTACCATTTTTAATTTTCAGACAATGCAGGAGTGCACATGTCTGTAGCTGCTTTGGCCAAAATCCTTGAATTGTTTTTCTTGTGAATTATGACTTTTCTGTTTAAATACTTGAAGAAATGCTCAGCGGTAATAGATTCTGCTATAATAAGATCATCGTTTAAACGAATGCCTATTTTGAAGGGTCCGAGAAATCGTATTATTCAGAAGGGATCGGAAAATTGGAAAAACGTTGGACCAAGTATTGACCTAAAAGGTGACTGCGTTGAAAAATAAAATATTTTTTGCAATAAAAGTTATTCCTTGTGTTGTTTCCAATATCTTCTCCAACACAAAGAATTGACTTGGTAAAGTGATCCAAAAGGTATGCCTTTAGCCTTTAAAATGAACACAAGCTTCTTCACGCAGCGAAGGGTTAAATAACTTGTTAAAATGTCTGATGCTAATGCATATTGCCACTGTTTATATTTCTGCTGATTTTGTAGTAATTTATTTTTCTCTAGGGCCGAGACACTCCATCTCCGAATAACACTCCCTACACCTGTAGGCAGCGGCTCTCGGGCGTTCAGTCGAGCCAGGAAGAGATGAACGAGATGGAGAAGGGCGTTCTTCTTGAAAAGGGAAACACCTCCCTACAAAATGACTGTGATTGTAGCCTTCGCGGTTCACAGTACTCACTCAGGGGTTGAGTTTTGATTTTTTAATTTAAATTAAATGCATGCGTGAATTTTTTGACTGTTAAATACAGGAATGCCTTATTCCAATGGCAATGCCATTCAAGCAGTGTCCAGCGTTATAATATGTAAAAGCAGTCAAATACACTTTTCTAAATTAGTAAACGACTTAATTAATTAACGTGCATTTCCGTAGGTTGTTTTAGACTTTTTCAAAACAGTGATGCTAGTCTACAATTATTAAAGTGAATATTTAAATGACGATCTCATTCGTAATATTTACTATATTGAACCCTTGTTGATGAATATCGCAAAATATGAATGAAATGTAATTTTTATGAACCGTAATTTTTCTAAGGTAATTTTAGGGAATCACAATAAGTATATTTGTACATATTAGGGTCAATTTGATTGTATTACTTATGAAAATTCAAATGCTACTGAATATTTGGGGCCAGAAAATTTTTAGTATGCGCTATTCGTGCAGTAACAAGTACAAATTTAACTGGTAGCGTTCTTCCGTAGGTTATTGGCAGTTATTAGCGTCATCTTCGAAAACGGGTTTGTGCTTTCAGTATAGCGTGTCTGCATATTTACTGACGGTTTGTTAGTATTTGAATTTTTGTACTTAATATTGCTTTACTTATTCTGTTGATTTTATTTATATATTATAGAAATATTAAGATATTTATATTTCCCGTTTGTTTTATGACATCTTTATATATATTTTTGTCATTAACTATATATTTATTCTTGGATCTTCATTTGTAAATTATTGGAATTGTTAAACAGTGGATTCGGCAGTTTACTTTGTAAATAAAAATTTTAAGAAGTCTACGAGAGCAGGCATTTTATTTAAATCCCCCACGACCCCTTTAATTTTAGTCCATTGGTCAGGGAATCAAAATAGGCCTTATCCGGAACTAACTCGGGAAGTTTTGAAACTGCAAAATTGTAGATTTAGATATCTATAACTAAAATCCACATCTTGCATAAACCGGGGCTTGCTGCCGGCGCCGCCATATTGCCAAGATGGCCACCAAAAATAGTTTTTCAAATAAACTGCTCGTCAACAGGTTCAATAAAAACTGACATTCGTCGATGCATTCCTAGGTTGAAATTTTATAGGGTGATGTTATAAAAATCCAATTTCGACCAAGTAAGTTTTTAAAATTTCTATAAATCGTTGTTTAACACCTTTACGAAAATATCGAAACATTCCTCGGCTAAAATTTTATGGGGTATTGCGAAAATTTTATTCTGAAAACGGGACGGGACATTCCTCAATTTCAAGGAATTTTGCGCAAGGATTTCACCTCACTGTACAATATCCTTGGTATGAAGATTTTAAAGATTAAAACATACCATACCGTAATAAAAAGGGCTTCAACGGCCCTTTTTATTATAAAAAGGGCTATATAAAATATATTGAATTTGAGTTGATTATAGAATTTATTGAATTATATATAATTTATTATATATCATTTGTTATTATTTTCAGAGCGACATCGACGATCACGACACATTAATTGGCAGAACATTTAGACGGAACTACCCCAACATTTTCAAATTTATGAGTTTTGTGCTTAAACCGTTAACTTTACAGAAAATATAAGAACATTTTTTATAGGAAATTTCCTATTCTTCATTTTTCCTGTATACATATTTTTTCAAAAAATGACCAGTTTTTGAGATATTTAAAAAAATATATTTTTGGCGGCCATATTGGCAATATGGCCCTGTTTGTGCAAAATGTGGATTTTAGTTCTAGTTACCGAAAGCTACAAACGTGCAAATTTTTAAAACCTGAGTTAATTTCAGGTAAACCTACCTGACAGATGGAGTATTATGCTGTGATAAATTTTGTCAAAAATGTAGGGTCGAGAAATAAAAAATTATTGCTTTTACTGATTATTTTATTGCATGGCTTCAATTTTCTGGGTCTGGTTGATTAAAACGCCAAATACCATCATAATAAAATTAAAAATGTAATGAAAATCTGTATAATTTTTACAAACAGAAAATAAATGCTTTAAAAGATAAAC
>CAXKVY010003946.1:0-17468 GCA_964058915.1 Tetropium fuscum | reverse complement strand
CAGCCTGGTAATATTTGATATACTCACTTAATAATAATATATTAGTGTGTAAATATATAAATAAATATAAATAAATAAAAATAAATATAAATAAATATAAATAAATATAAATAAATATAAATAAATATAAATAAATATAAATAAATATAAATAAATATAAATAAATATAAATAAATATAAATAAATATAAATAAATATAAATAAATATAAATAAATATAAATAAATATAAATAAATATAAATAAATATAAATAATATAAACAAATATAAATAAATATAAATAAATATAAATAAAAATAATAAATTAGTGAGATTATAAATTTTGATATTGAAGACTAATGTTTATTTTTTTGTTTTTAGTCCTTTGACAATTCATATTAGATCCGTATTGAGTTACTAATTTCGGTTCCACGGATTTGTGCGACTTTTATTTCTGTTTAATTTATAGATAGGACATTCACCATAGTCTCATTTCTACATATATGTTTTAATCTTAAGAAATGTATATACATATCTACTTATTTCTTAATTCAGTGAGAACTAAATTTTAATTTTTATAGTCATGAATTATGTTCTCATTTCTATGTATGTGTAAGCGTTACCGATGTTTATTTTATTTATACCTACTTAAGTTTAAAATTATCATAAATAATAAACGTTCTCATTATTTTTTCTATTACACACCGTTTCTGACATTTTTTATCAGGTATTTTTTCTAAACCTTTCACACCTACCCCTAAGTTTTCCGTCGATTAACGTATACACCCTTAATAATCTGCAAACGACCTATAAAACACATTTTATAGGTCGTTTGACAAAATTTTATTCTCAATATTTTACAATACCTCTATTTTTGTGGTAGAACATCACATTTCCAAGATATTATTGAAAAAGCAGCATGGTGTCATCATAAGGGTGAAAAAGCTCACCAGTTATGGATGGATGAAGCTCACCAGTTATGGATGGAAAATTTTGATCCTGTGTTGCTACCCCTATCAACTGTCGGTTCAGGAAATATCAGATTATTATAATGTTTTTCCTCTATTTTTGCTAATTTCCGTGTACTAATATTCATAGCGGTTACGGTTTTCTCAATTATTAATTATCTTCCTGTAATTAATAATTTTTCCTTTAATTTTTAATGCGCATTTTAAACTTTTGATATTCTAGGTCTGTAAATAAATACTATTTTTTAATTATATTCCTTTTTTATGTGGAGTATTCATAGGCAATCCTTCAAATTGATATACGAAATATGATGACAAATCTACTCAGTATCTGTATATTACGCAAACAGTATGTGTAAAATTTATTTTACGTAGCGTTAAATTATGCATATCCTTTGCAGATTGGCCTAAATTTTCTAAATCGGATTAAAATGTATTATAATGCAGACCACCCCAAGTTGTTCCAAATGCAATTTGTATTGTCTAAACAGGAATGATTTTGGTGAACACGCTTTGTATGCATTTTTATAATCTTCCTTTTAGACTGCTTACGTGAGGGTAAAGCATGGAGGAAACTTTACAGAGAACTTTCCTTTAAGAAGGTGAAAACTTCGTATACATTAAACAGTTTCTGCTAATGTTACAGCAGTTTAAAACTTGTTTTTATAGTATTTTTATGCTTATATAAATTTTGACGTTTTAGCAGCAGATGTTTAGCAATTTGTATACCAGATGTAGGTATAGCAAATGTTTTAAAATTTGCTACAAAAAACGTTGCTTATAATTCAGGGAAATACCGACACAAAGAAATAAATTAGCAGAGAAACAAATCAGTTTGACCAATTTGTCAACTAATTAAAATTAATGCCACGTTTTAATTTAATTATTCTAAATTATTATGTACCAGTGCGGTAGATGTAAATTCGCTTTAGAGCTAAAACACGCAGTTTACCAAATAAAGAAAATAAAAAGTAGAACTTACCATAACTTAATTTAATTAACTGTTAGTAATTCTAAGCATATGCTGAGCGAAATCGTTCGGATACAACTACTCGCTAACTCAACCTTATTAGTTGATCATGACACTACACCGCATGCAAAACGCGTTTGATATTAAGGGATGCTGGAGACCGAGTTGCACTCAACGCGGACGAGCATTCGACTGGCGCCACATGGACCCATTTCGAGTTGGACGACGCTGGAGAGGAGTTTATTTTGCATCGATTACACATGGCCTTTATCCATGGTTTCTTTACATTTCAGATGTGTATAGGGGGTCTATTGAATATGACAGGCATGATAGTTCACTTTCTGGACAATAGACAATACCTACAAATACGAAAAACCCATGCATCTCCCTAAATTTATTTCATTGATCTGAAATTCTCAGATTTTTCTGAAAATAATATGTTAACAACAATAATAATAACAATAATAAAAATAGTGGCACAATAATAATAATAATGATAATGATAATAAACAATAAAACTCGGCAGACGCCATTGCCAGTCGAATGCAGAAGGCTGTTATCCTTGACTTTAAGTCTACTCAGGGTACACGATTCTCGGACCTAATAATCACTTACCCCAAGGAAGTGGAGAGTGACTGTTCTCAGATCCCTTTTGTGGATATGTCAGAGCCACAAAGAAAGGACGTTTTTCTTTAAAAAAATTATAATAATAATAATAATATAGTACCCCTCGACCAGGAAAATAACACTTTGTTCGACATAGAGTTATCGGCTCCGGCCGAGATGAACATCGTCTTAGAAGACGAGGAAAAACGGACTTAACATAGAGATCTTCTCTTCGAACTTCGCAGGCTTCATCCAGGCCATTCTGTGCACATAGTTTTGGTGATAGGTGTTCTCAGGGTGTGCGAGACATACTAAACTCTTATCTAATGATAATTTCGGCTTGCCTTCAAGCGACACAGAACTTGGCGGGAAGCTGTCATCTTAGGATTACTCCGTCTACTCAGAGCACAGGATCCAGTGACGGCTCACTTCACGGCCGTCAGTAGTTGACAGTACCGATACATCTTCTCAATAGAGGCAGAGGCTTCAGGATGTCTGACCCAAAAACGGACACCGACGAAAAAAAATTATAATAACAATATATATATATATATATATATATATATATATATATATATATATATATATATATATATATATATATATATATATATATATATATATATATATATATATATATATATATATATATATATATATATATATAGGGTAAACTCAATTAAAGATAATTTTTAATTTTGAAAATATTATAGAAAATTTTATACGAGATATACCTTTTTATACCCCTTATGCTCCGGCTATGTTCGTGATTTCAAAATACCTACGTTCTCCTATAAGTAGTGGGCTCCAGAAGCAAAATGAGAGAAAATCATACACTCCATACACAAAGAAAGATTAGAAATTCTAAATTTAACACTTTTATTTAAATAAATTAGATGATTACGAATAATTATGGTTAAATAATCAATTAAGTTACTATGATCACTCTATCCTTAACCTAAATTTTAGAAATTGACATATCTGACAGTTCTGTTAAATTTTATGGTTATGTCCAAAAGTTTTCAATAAATTGTAAGATCTTTGATATATATATTTAAATTTGTTGAGTCATGACTAATATGCATAAAATTATAAGTAAGGTACCTTTACTTTTTTGACGGTTGATTTAATTAAGATGCCACTATGAATCCTCAGCTATTCTATTGCTATGAATCCTTATCTATGAACCCTCGCCTATGAATCCTCGGATCCGTCTCAGTACTTCTCCAAACTCGTACCTATAATCACCATCTCACAGCTCCTTATAACTTTTATATATAATCTCTTGCAATTCTATCTTCTTTACAGCTTAATACATCCAATTTTATTTTCTTTATTTCCAATTCCCTTGTCTATTTTCCCAATATTACTAAATATTCTTCTCACAGCTCCTTATTTCTTTTGTATATAATCTCTTGCCATTATATCTTCTATTCAGCTTAATATATCCAATTATATTTTTCTTATTTTTCAATTCCCGTGTCTATATTTTCAATCTCTATTTATTAATTTCCTTGGTTCCCTTCTTTTTTCTTTTATGGCTTCTTGATTCTATTTCAATTTTTATTTGTATGGCATCGTTATACCTTTACTTTGTCTACTATATACTATACATGTGTACTAAATACTATACCTACCTACTATTAACATTCCTATTTCTTATTGAGTACCTAAATGATATCATTTTCTCTTCTATCATACATATTAACACCTACAATATATGATTTAGTATTGTTAATCATCTATATCTACTAAATTCTTTAATACAATTATTCGACGAGAACTCTTTATGTGATAATTTTATGATAATACATGGTTATTTATATATATTTTAAGTTATAATATTTACAAATTGTATTTTCGTCTTAATATATATATAGATATATATATATATATATATATATATATATATATATATATATATATATATATATATATATATATATATATATATATATATATATATATATATATATATATATATATATATATATATATATATATATATATATATATATATATATATATATATATATATATATATATATATATATATATATATATATATATATATATATATATATATATATATATATATATATATATATATATATATATATATATATATATATATATATATATATATATATATATATATATATATATATATATATATATATATATATATATATATATATATATATATATATATATATATATATATATATATATATATATATATATATATATATATATATACATATACATATATTGAGATGCTTTTACAAGCCCCACGTTGGGCTAGTTAATTGTGATAACTATGGAGAGTGTATCTCAAACTTATATAGACAAAGTAGAAATACCTGTTTTAATATTCCCCATAAAATTTCCATTATAAATTAGAGGATGTAGATATTTTGCGTCAAAGGCAGTTCTTATAATGCACGGATGGTTGAATGAAGTTATGAGAAGCAATTTTAATTTAATACTTATATGTATGGATATTATATTATATAATATAAGATATTATATTATATAATTATAAGTGGATACATAAAATGAAAAATACTTACATTTTACTTATTTTGAATTTTAATCAAAGCAAGCAACTTTACCTCAAGTTGAGTTCAAAATTGTATTATATGCATTTAAGATTTTGCATTAAGCTCAAGAATATTTGTATTTGGTGACAAATCTATAACTCTACAAAGGTTGTCCTAATATGTAAAAAAATTATTGGAAATGAATTTATTCTGAAAGAAGAGAGATTGGTTTGCATTTAACTAATACAGCAATTTATTTTGAAAACGTGTTGTATTTTTGAAGAAACTTCGACATTAAAGAAAAGCATAAACTTTAAATAACCTACGACAAACTATCAAAACTTATTATTAATTGGACATGGGATAACGAAATCCTTGACGAACAATATACTTTTCGGACGAGGACGTCGTTGCTTTCTTTACGGCTTAAAAAAAGCAGATTCGTCACAATTGAACATTTGAAATATCAGAAGATTTCTAAAGATTATTCAAAATTGTATTATATGCATTTACGATTTTGCATTAAACTCAAGAAGATTTGTATTTAGTGATAAATCTATAACTCTTCAAAGATTGTCCTATTATGTGAAAATTTTATTGATAATGAATTTATTCTGAAAGAAAAGAGATTGGTTTGCATTTAACTAATAACCTACTAAAATAACCTACGACAAACTATCAAAACTTATTATTAATTGGACATGGGATATCAAAATCCTTAACGAACGATATCCTTTTCGTACGAGGACGCTGTTGCAAAAACAGCAGATTCATCACAGTTGAACACTTGAAATATCAGAATATTTCTCAAGATAGGCTTCAAACCAGTTTCGAATTGAACCTTCAGTAACACTGGCTCTTGCACAACTTAAATTATAAGACACTCTCACCCTTAATTCGAGATATCTATTTTGGAACAACTCATACCATCTTCTTCCAGGTCTATTATTTGTGAATTGAACTCTATCCAATTAGTTTTCTTTAGTCACTGGAAATCACCTATCACATATATAAATTAATCAGTTTACCAGCAGTTTTTCGTTGAAATTTCCCTAACTAAAAGCTGTAACAGAATAAATAGGAAATTTAATATTGCACTGATTTAATCTAAAAGTAATAATATGAAAACCACGGACAGCACTGCCAGTATCGAATTCCTGTATATAAACATACTTCTCAGCTATGATTATAAAAGTATTTTCTATTACAAAAGTTATGCGAAACCGTGCAAATTATTTGGAGTTTAACAACATGGAACAGAAATACGGGATAATGGACATGCTGAAGAAAACCTATTCCTAATTTCGAAACCGAACAGCAGATTGTATTTGTTAACGTAGCCGCCGCTTCACCCTGTAATTGCATACATTTCATTGTAGAAAATATGCTGCCGAGAATATTTGTAATTATGAAAAACGTTAGAGGAGTCTCGGCGGGTACAACAAGGGCTAAAAATAAGTAGGCACCGCGTAACTGGATTCTGTGTAATTACCTCTTCTTACCCAAGAACACGACATTGTGTGTAAGCTGGGTAAAGGGTAATAGGCTGGGTAATGCTCTCTAAGACAGGAGATTATCCGTCATCTTATTGCTCTCTACCCCAACTAAAATCAGATCTGACTGAGTTAATTTCCATGGAATCTCCCTTTCCATCTCCATCCGCGAGGTTACCGAAGCCGATGAATTATAATTAATAATTATTTGATTTATGACACCATGCAAATTACAACAACGCAGAACAAGATATCAGATGCCTACAAGACTACTTCGTCTTTCTGGATCCGCAATAAAAGAATCCCTAGGCACCAAACATGGAAAAACTTTCCATATGTCCAAAAAAAACCGTTTTTCAGGAAAAAATATTATTTTTTAATCCACTTATAATGATCCAAAACTGGTGCTGGTTTTCCCAAAACTGCTGGTGGTGTTTCCATCCTCATCTTCAGACTCAGTAACCAGAAAAAAGTAAGATGCTTTTATTGTTTTGTATTATAAACACGTATTAGGAATATTCTAATTCGAATCTGGTGATAATAATGGTGTCTATAATGTCTTGTATTTTTACTTGGAAATATCCTCATATTCTATTTGGAAAAAAAACATAGTATGTTTCTAACTATATTAAAAAATACTAAACAAAATGTTGCCCCAAAAGTTCATAACATCAAACTGAGGAACACCATCAACAAATTAATGTGAATTGTGATATCTCACTACATTAACATTAATGCACTTATCAGTCACTTGTTTCTGTTTGATACCCTTAGATGACCAACTTATAAATAACATTTCTCAAAACCAGATGATATCGATATATAAACAGCTTGTTTGGCTGATGCGCGTTAGACCTTTATGTAAAACTGTTTATTGCTTCTGTAAACTTTGGGTAACTCATGTAATTTTATAGCATGATTATTAATATCCTTATCGGTAAATAAATTAAGTGCCATAGCGATTTCGCATTGCGAAAAATTAGTTGAGGAGCCGCGATAAATTATTTTCGTGTCATAAAACAACCTGACGCCCTGAAAATGGCAGGAGAAATCCCACCAAAAAATTTATGGCCGTGGTCCGGGAAGAGAGAATAAACCGATATGATATGAAAATATATAAACACTTCCAAATGTCATAATAAAATAGTCAGTACAGAAGGAATTTTAATCTTGAAAAAAATACTTGCCTATAACAGATTTGAAATTGTAATTTTATTCTCTAGTAAATATTTTAAGTACTGGTAAACTTTCTTAGTATGAATATGTCTACTTATGAGTAAGGTTTAAATATATCGAAGATTAAACCTTACTAGGGAAGCAAACGACATCTGTAAGGTTTCAGAATCTTTCTGAAAGATTGATCACCGTTATTTACACCTTATAGGATATTTTACTTAGTTAAGTGCTCCAATGGCATGAGATTTTTAAACCACCGAGTCCTAATATTGTTTCAGATAAATCTACAGGTAAATTTCTTAAGTTGCTAATATTCTTCTAAGATAGTATCACAACATTTCATAATTATCTTATATAAAGACAGAATTTCATTGCATAATACATCTGGGATACATTTGAGGACTGCGTAGAACACATTGCATTTTAAAAGTTGCACTTAAATATGTCTTATCGGTAATAGCTCTCTCTTTATCACCTTTTTTTTTGCAGCGTTTGCTTCATCACGGCGTCTTTAATGTTGTTGATATTCTTCATGTGTAACAAGATTACGTGTATAATTTTCAAAAACTGCACATTGGTCTTTCTCAAATATTCGTCTATGGGTTATTTATGAAAAGTACTTCTCATTCATTCATTCAGATGTATGAGCTTTATAGCTCAATAGCTCATACATCTTGGATATTGATAGAGATGAATCTAGATATTGACGTTTCGTTGACTTACGGCAGTAGTGCTATTCCATTGTTCGAAAGCTTTCTATATGCCTTTTTATTCGTGCTACTAGGTCATCACGTGTTTCATTTGGTGGAACATAATGAGCTTTTTTATCATAGTTACTAAATATTCAAAATTCATTCAGGCCTTGTAATGCTTTGTCTCCCGGACCATGGCTTATATGAAGAATTCTGCAAGTTGACTGCAAGTTGACAACGTTCTTTTTAAAAAATATTTTCGGCTAAGTAACTTCTTAGGTCTCGTTCCTGTTCGAATTCTTCTACACTTAGGTGATGCCGTCTCAACACAGGTTAAAATAAAGTCTTTTTGTCGCGTATAGTTCATTGGCCAATAATTATAACAGATCATATTAAGGTCATCCTCAGAAAATTTTGTGAACCATTTGAACCTACAATTTGGCAATTTATTGCCAAAGTTTTCGAAGACTTTTCAACTTTCCTACTCATGTAGGTTTTGCCAAAAGATCTCCGCTTTTTATTTAAGTTATTTTTCCAATTTTCCGGGTGTGACTTTTTCCAACGGCAATTTTTTACTCTCATATTTTCCTTATCATTGTCGCTACTAGAAGTACTATCTGGAAAATACTCGTCACTACTGCCAAATTCTATACTGCTTGGTGAATGTATGTTCTTATTTTCTTCATTCATTCTATCTGCAGCTTAGTTTCATTGAACAGTCTCTCTCTTTTTTAATTTTTTAGCAATCTCTCGTTCGAACTTCGAGTAATAATGAAATAATGAAATAAAAAAGCAGCGGTATTCAGTACCGCGTGCGCCACATGCTCACGCCGCCGTCGCCACACTGAAAGGCGGCCTCACACCGCTTCCCCCACTCACGATATAATATCACAAAGACTGCCTGTCGCGCGGGCTCAGAACGCGATAAATTCGCGTGGATGAAGTCACGGGTAACAGCTAGTTAGTAATATGAAATTCTCCAGGTTTATATTTAGTATATTAAGATAATGGAACAGTAAGCTATTTGGTAACCAAGTTTAGTTAGCAGGAAACTGAATTTACTCCCCCCTTCTTCTATTTGATTGCCCACGAACAATTTCTATGGCACTGTCTAGTTCGCAGACCACTATAAAGGAAACTGGCACCCGAGTCTTAGTTAACTTCGTCTTTATATATCTTTATAAACATTAAATTATTGCCTCAATGTGCCTCGTCATATGATTTGATGGTATCAAGTCATCAAGTGAAGACGCATTATCTGCCTTAAATGTGGTTGGGTAATAACGCCACGCCATATTCCTAAGGGATGGCTTTTTCGATGCAGTTTTTTATCATTCATGTGGGACACCCCACTTTCCTACGACTGCTTGAATATTTCAAGAAAATTATCTTAAATCGCAAGAAGTGCCCGAGATGCGTCTGTGAGGGTTATTAGTATGGAAACGGAGTAAAGAAAAAAATCTATAATCTCAAGGAAAGAAAGGAACAAGTGTTACGAATTGTGTAATTCAGATTTCCATATCCAGAAAACGGAGAAGACACAAAGTATCGGGCAATTCATCGCCCTCGTTATATCCATTTGGCGGCTGCCCAGACATCATAACCCAGTTTCGATGGCATCCTCCGCAACGCACAGCCTCTACACAGCGATCCAACTGCCGCAATCTTCCTTAATAGGCCACATAATTTTAATTCTTCATTTCGGATTGTACTTAAACCACACATTTTACGCCTTACCCTGCCATCAGTTTTACTGGACATAAAGGAAATTACTCCCTTGATCTCACTCCATCGTCGTTCCAACGGAATTAGTCATAATACCCAAAATACAAAATAACTCTACATGATTCATGTAAGTCTTTACTTAATACTAAGTAAATATAATAAATCGCATACTTATTATGTTTAGTGCCATAATTTTTCACTTTGTTACCTACACCATTTTTCAAACTAGAATTAAACTTTAGATCTTCATTCCCCATAAACATACATGTGTTAATGTAGAACACTTTCAGTATGTTTGGTGTAAAAGTACTGTATTTTAATTTGGCACATGTTCTTATTTCAATTCCAAAAAAGTGTGTTGCCCGATTTTTTTATTTTATTGGAAAATGGAAAATTACTGAGAAATTAATAATATGCTTTTTATAATTTTTTTGGGATATTACAGCATTGGAATCAATGCGTTACACCGTACTTCAATAAATAATCTATACACTCCTGTTGAAATTATTATTATTATGTTTTGTTTTTTTAATCTGTTGTACCTTTAAAAATCGATGAAGTTACAAAATTTTTATTGGAGTCGTATATTTTTCACTACTTAGTCAAGTCAAGAAAACTAATAATCTTAGTATCTGTTACTGCCGCCTCTAGCAAATCTAAGAGCTGCTAATCTACGTGGCCTACTGGAAATTAAATTGGTTATCCTTTGCTGTAATATATTATTCCATTCTTTAAATCAAGACACTGAATATTTAAATCAAGCCACTGAAATCTTTAAATCAAGACTGAAAAGGGTTTATTTGCTTTCTAGATGATTTACTGATGTGCGAGACAGATTTCGTGCGTGACAGAAGAATATTTTTGAGGTTAGAGATTGTCTAACCTTTAGGCAGGTTACATGTTGGATTGAATGTTTGTCGAAGTAATTGCACCTTCTTTCGAGCTATATATTATGTGAGCTATTTGGTACGTACAAGACGGTCAATTTTACCTGAAATAATAATTGCATTTCAAAATCGACAATTTCTATAAATGTAATATTCCTATAAAAGTAAAACAACTATAATCAGAGTTTAGAATGATAAAGTCGAGTGTAATCAATCGGAAATTAATAATGCTCATTTCTTGATCGCGCACTATTGCTAATGTACAGCAATGAAAATGAGGATTTGGGATCAGTTGTTGAAAATAATTATTTAAACTGCTTCTCGAAAAATTAAAGAAGTACAACATTTTTCTTAAACAAATGAAAGTAGTTTAATACTTGAAGATGACATTCGACAAATTATATATTTTTTCAGAAAATTAAGAAATGGCCTAGTTGAGTAATAAATTAGTAACAGTTATTATTCCCGAAACGTTATAAGGTCGTGTATTATCCCCATTGTATATGACTCGTCTATGACTCGATTAAGTTTAAAAATATTGAAACGAGACCATGACAATTGTAAACAGTTGTAGATAATATAATTAGAAACTGGTGAATATAATAGGCTTGGAAGGATTTTTCAGCGATCACAGAAACAATTACATCTTGCAGCCTGAATTAATAATTCGTAGCGAGTATTTCTGAACGTGAAAATATACAATTTTTCAACACGTCATAAAGAAACTAAATCTTTTACTTCAGTTTATTTTTCTATTGCCGCTTTTCTTCAAGCAATATACGCCTGATACTCCCTACACAAATTAAACGACAGCATTGAGAAAGTTTATATACCGATTTTGATTGAGTAGGAACTTATTATTGATATTCTTTTGCTCCTAATCCCAGGACTCAGAAATTGCAGCTCTTGTGTACTTTATCACATTAAGTGGATTGCTCCTACCGTTTTTATTTTCAACTTATTGAATTCTTAAAATGATGATGCAATGATGTTGAAGCGTTTTTACATTTTAAACTCGGAGATGAAAAGATCGCTAAAAGTAATAGGCTAATGCAATTTGTATGTATATAAAAAAAAAATTAAATGTATATAGAACGAACCATCAATAAATGTATTCGTAAAATATGATACCGGCATAATATATGAGTTTCAATAATTAATACCCATAGGTATATAAGGAAAGTTGCTAAATAAAGTTGTTGTAAAATCTGAGGTATGCTGCATTCATTAAAACTGTAAAATGTATACAGAGCGCAAAATTCCCAGCATGTTTATATACATTATACAATGTGTAGAGGAAATTTTACCAACACAGTTTCTGGTTTGTCTGAATTTCACAAGGGTCAACAAAATTTACATAATAGGGATGATTCGGCTAAGATTAAACACCTACGTGGTGCAGAGTTTAATATTGTTTGGGGATCATTTTGTAATGTTTAATCTATATTTCTTATCAGCGGTTTTGATATTATTCACGACTTTTAAATTAACGGTTTCCCTCTTAAAATAATATTCAATAATCTACCTATCATAATTGTCCAAATTTATAACTTGTTTTGTATAAATGTTTTATTGTTGTCTTAATTTACTAGGTTAAACGTTAAATAAAGTTATTTGCATTAGTCTCTCTACTAACGAAATACAGGAATACACAGCAAGGTTAGTATGTGCGTCATATCTTAGGTGAAATGTTAGCCATGGAAGGATTAATATGGACAACATGAGGTAATTGCAAATGTATCAATATCAAGAATTGCCCTTCCAACTTTAAAAGTATAAGCGACGAACCAGGGACTATGAGATCATGTGTGTATAGATGTATGTATACATATATTCTTGCCAACTCAAAACGCTCTCGTTCATTTTGAACATCGGCAATCAAATGATCAAAACCCTAGTGGTTGCAATGGCGACGTGTCCTGTTGGCCTCTGCATGCGATTCCTCTGGAATAGCACTGCTTGGCTCTTTTCGGCATTGATTTGGGCCTCAATGGCCAATGGCCAATGGGATTTTTAGCACAATTCTTGGCTCAGTACAAACAAAGGTCTAGAAGAATTTTTGAGAAAGTTATATTAGCTATAAATATTCTAATTCAATTAAGAAAACTCGGGGCACTCATGCACTAGTAATAGTCAAACTAAGGGCAAACACTAGTACAGCATCTTACAGACCTCAAAAGTATCGTTGGGTGAAGGGTTTCTTTACAATATTATAACAATATTAATATATTTCTAAATATTGTACAGTCTTGAGCAAAAAATATGTCTTATAACGTATTTTTGCTAAAATCTAGTTGTGTACATCTAAGTTTCATTTTTGTGACATTGCAGTTACCTATCAAATATTATTCACATAGAGAGAGATTTACATGAGAAAAAAATAGTTGTCCTATTTTTTTGCTCACGACAGGACATTTGTCAAATTATACACCAGAATGACCTCGACCAAAAATAATTCTTCTTACGCTTACATCATTTCTTACGCTTACATTTCCATGTAATATACTGATTTATTCAACCAAATAAAGAAGTTGGTGGCTGTATATACATTTAAAGTCTGATTCCTGAATTTACATTTTCTTTTAATAAGCAATAAATTTCATTCGGAAAAGGCCCTGGTGTCCTCTAACCAAACTTGTAAATTATAATAAACTTTTCGATCCGTCTACCCGCATAAATCTCATGTTACTAAAATAAACAGATTTATGCACACACTACCTCTACGTAAGCTGGTTGACGTCAATCATCCCCAAAGTCTAGCAAAGGGCTTTTATCGGGTAAAATCACGTAATTAGAAGGATAAGGCCTCTGATGGCTAAGCGCTACCAGTTGGCTGCTATACAACAGAGAAATACATTTATGTTGCGACTTCGGAAGCATGCACAGGATTCCCGCGAGGCTTTCCATTCTTCTTGTTCCACGCTGTCAAGCACTGCGTCACCTTCCTCAGATATGTCCCTGACAGCGAACTAAATATAACAAGCAAGTGAAGAGGGCACAAAAATAATATGTAGTATTAAAAGTTTCCTGATATTGGAAATAAATACCAGGCGGTTTAGACAGATTATTATTACAACTTAGTGACTGACGAATATTTAAACCCAATATTTAGTTTATTATATAGTCTACATTGTCCGCAGATTTAAATCGAACTGTCAAATTAACCTTGTTTCCTATTTATTGTTGTTGTCTAATAATTGTATATTATTGGCTTAATAAATTGATCGTATTCTAAGTAAGAAAAATAACATAATTATTCTTTACTTTTTAGTACTGTTTTTTAAGATAGATTTTTTTGAAGGGGAAGTTTTTAGTATAGGTTTTGTTTTTTGTTAAAAATATTTTATTTCTTGCTTTTCGGTGAATATTGCGTTCTGAATGTAACTTGTTATTCAAATACGAATATGGGTAGACCTACTAAACGCGCTGGACTGATTTTTTTTATGATTAAGTTGATTCGAGAATGGTTTTCACCTTCACAATTTGATCCGATAGAAAATATTTTTTTAATTAATTTTAAAGATCTATAAATTATGGTTGTGACCGGCGCACTCGCCATTTGTTCTGGTATATATGGCGAGTTTCCCCGTACCGTATACCTTCGGAATCCAAGGTCCAATGCCAATAAAACTAAAACTGGACTCACTTAGAAATACCCCCTTTCTAACGAAAAGAAATTTTTAAAATTGATTTATAAATGACGGATATTTTGAGGTAACAAACTTAAAAAAAAATACAACCGAATTCAGAGCATCCTCCTTTTTTTGAAGCCGGATAAAACCACAGTATTTTATCGAAACCTATGTTTAAGTAAATTCTATGTTCGCTCTAATGATTTTAATATTATAAGAATAGGTATATAGAAAATTACAATATTTTATTTTCAGATTCCAACATGTAGCTTTGAAAGTAAGATCAACGATGCTACACGAGGAAATAAAGCAATGAACCCGATTTTTTGAGAAGTAAGATGGATGCGGTTTTGTGCGCTCGATTCGTTAGAGTGTCTATAAACTTTGTGAACTAAATTGATCAATTGCTTTTGAAAAAATGTATTTTTGCATATAAAAACATGCATTTTAGAAGTGCATCTCGAAGAAACAATAAATAAAAAATGTACAACTCGGTAAATATTGATGGAAATAAGTCCAGTATTGCTACTCGGGAGTTTTTGGGGTCGCCGAACACGAATATCACGATCGGCAACAGTCTCCAATCTGTCTAGGGTAGACAGTATGGAAGTCGTATCCTCGAGATTTATGGGAATTTGTAACATAATGTCGAAACTCGTTACTTACTCAGGGATTTTTGAGTGGCTGAACACGAATAGCACAACGTAAACGGCCTTCGAGGTACCTGGTGCCCTGGGTGGACAGTATGAACTACCTCACCTAATCGAATCTTAAAACCTTTTTTATAATATTTAAATACATAATTAAGAATAATATCTTTAAATTCAGGTAAAAATTATGTAATACTCAAGATAATTCCAGGAGGCGACGCGACGTTTATACCGCCCACCCTGGGCATCGGGTACCTCGAAGACCATGGCCGTCATGATATTCGTGTTCAGCGACAAAAACCCCCGAGTAGCAAAACTGGACTTTAACGAACTGGATTTGACGAACGACTAAAAGTGTTCAGTTTGAGATACTGATTTCAGTGGTGATATCTTATAGTAAATAGGTGTAATTTGTTGGGTCAATAAGTTGTAAGTTAGAAGTGTTTTTGGATTCTGGGCATTATCACTTATTTTTGTGAACCCAGTGGCGTAACAATATTTTAAGCCTATTTTATTAAAAGGTTCTGTTTGATCAAAACCGTAGAAGGAGTGGTTATGTTTCCCTTACACTTTAGAGTGATTGTTCTATATGAATAGCCCTATCTGTAAAAATGGTAAAATGCCATTGTACTACAACACTGTAGATACATGTGACAGTAATTATTAATTCAACGAAACATTATCAAGCAAACGGATTAGCCAATAGTAGTGTTTTATTATGAATATGAACATGTAACTTCATTTTATTACTAGGTAAGACGAATATATACAACAAACTACAGACATAAAAATAAACCAACAACTAAACTGTCTTGTACAGCAACAGCCAACTAGTCTTTACAATCTACGTTCACTACGTTCACTACGATGAATAAATGTCGACAACGCTGAAAATTTCGGTTACAGGTAGGTAAACTAATTAAGATACACGCGAGCTTTAGTAGTTATAACTAAGGGGTTAACTCTTTACGGTATGTATATCCTGCAGCTTCAGACTGTATTTGAACATTTTCATTCCTGACAACTGCCTACGTATCCTTTATGCTAAATTAAAGCCAGTATAATACACGTACTCGTTGCAAATTGAACCTAATAATATTCACGTCGTTTGCGTATATTTGGCAGCTATTTCAATTCAAAATTGCGCAGAGTAGCATAAAAAATACTAATATTGACTTAAAAAACTTACTTTTGCGGCTAAATGAATCACATATAATATATATATAGTTATATTACCTGAAAAATATTCAAGATATCTTATTATTTATACTTGTCTGATCATTAATCTGAGGTACCAACCATAGAAGAGCAGTAGCACCCGCCAAGTGACAGCTTCGCATTAATAAGTATTCTTATGTAGGATTTGTTAAGATTTTCCTTAATGTAGTTACTATACTCTTCGCTGTTAGTCGAAGAAATATTGCATTTGATCGAGATAAACTAAAATCAACAAAAATGTTGTAACAGCAAAAGTATATATTGTGTACATACGTCATGAAATTTTAAACGACTCAAAATTTTCGTCCATCTGTCCTGAGGTTTTTGAACTCTTTTGTAAGCAAAACTCAATAATAAATACCCCTACAGTGGCGGCCCAAAAAATATAAAAGAAAAATCAGGAAATAGCCAAAGTACTAGCCAGAAAATAGCCAAAAAGTAGTAGCTAATAAATAAGGAACTAAAACTTAAACTTAATTATAAAGTAAGATTTTTAATTGGAGAGATATTACAGATATTACGTAATAGCAATTTCGCAATTTATATTGTTATAATTATTACACATATATTAGTATGTAAAGGAGAGAATTTTTTAATATTTATACGGCCATTAGGCTAATAGAAAACTGTCTAACTGAATTTGACTATCTAACTCCAGCTCTGGGAATGCGAAGATTTAGCATACCTAAAATTTGAGCACAGTTTACATTATTATGGATTACTTTATATAGGAAAAGTAAATGAACAACATATTTACTTTTACGTCTGTTTTCAAGTGAGTCGAGACCAAATATCTCAAGTAGTTCAAATTGTGGTGCAGAGTTCTGATTCTAATATACTCCATCGGCTCTTTAAACTCTGCATATTTTGCATATCTGCGCTAACACCAAACCGTCGGCGTCGAGTCAGATTCAGTGTTAGAGCGGACAA
>CAXKVY010003945.1:2500-23043 GCA_964058915.1 Tetropium fuscum | reverse complement strand
GTCCCTTCCAGAGCTTGGTGGTCTCGTCAGTCTCCCTCTCAGACGACAACCTATATCTCGACCTAGCTGATTGAGTCCAGTCCAGGATTAAAGAACTATAAACCAAATAATCGCAAAAGTATTATTTTCCAAATAATCGCATATTATTTTATATTCATCGTTATTGTCAGTAGGTGTAAGTCTATGGTCTCCAATTTACTCGTAAATCCAATAATCACAAACATAAAACTAAGATCATATGTAAGTAATCTACTTCACAGTTCTCTAGATTCCCCGGCGCATTGTATTATGACTAGCTTAAATGTTTAAAACTAACTTCATGGTATGGTGGTACAAAGAACTGTTAATATATTATAATTTATGTACCATTACCGAAGAAATATATATGTATGTTGAAAATAACGACCGCAAACAATAATACCTTCAACATTGATAGCACCTTTGTCTCATCTAGAAAGTAGCTTGTTCGGTGACAAGAATTATTATTATCTGTTTAAATAAATTCCTATTCAATCACCATTTTTTTTTTAAATATTACAAATTGTTTCGTCACCTCTTAAAGGAATTGCTTATATTGTTGATGGAATGCTTATATTTGAAAAACTGTCAAGCCCCAGCTTTTCATCAATCAATGATATTTTTCCCAACTATGTTTGGAAATGAACATGAAGTTTAATCGTTCACTGATCCCATTCGCAAAATGTTTATATCTTCTAGTAGATAATTTCGTATATCAAGTATCATCAACTCACATATGCAGTCATGAAAATATAAGCAATAGGTATATAATGTTTTTATTTATACAGAGTACATAAATACACATAAAGTTATATTTGCTAGGACCGGATCCTCCGCCATTTTTTTAAATATATTTTTTTAAATAGTAATTCATTATTATTTGTTATTCTGTAACGAGGATATGAATACAACTACATAAAATAATAGATACATTCAGTGACACGTTTAGTACAAAAATTTAAATGTCGTATAATGTCGGTAATTTTACGTATTTCCTTTTTAAAAGGTCTGGGACGTGAAAGCAAGAAATCTTAACAACGCAATTTGTAGATCTTCAAAATAAAAAAGATAATCTATATATTTTGTATCACGTTTTAACATGAGAAACATAATATAAGAAACATGTGAGCTGCGGCGTATTAAACAATTTTTTTTAAATACATATTGAAATTTTAATTATTTGAAAAAAAAATGATGATTCCGTTTATACAGTTTCGCGCTACTGTCATCCATAGTTACAAAGTTACAACCGGTAAACTTCCGCTTTTTAGCACTTGCCAAAACGGCAATAATTTTATGTTTGATTAAATACTACCCTTTATAGAGTAAGATCCAAGGGCCGCCAGACCTTGCTTATTTTCTGATGCACAAAATGTGTTGCCGAAGGCCAATTCTCAGATACGAGGTGTTACAGGTACGTAAAAATACTACTCACTTTACTTAAAGTCTGAGTGCTGATTTTTACATATGTTGTACGGAATATTGTTAAAAGTTTTGTAACAATACTGCCAGGCACTTTCTGTCGGCAGTAAATTATCGCCAGACGCTTTAAAAATCGAAAGAAAAAAACATAATCTTACTTATATTATTATAGTATAAGTATACTTATTAAGTCTCAGACGATAAGTAAGATTTTTTTCTTTCGATTCTCTGATTCGTTTTCTTTCGTTTGTTTAATTTCCATTGTAGTTAAGCCATAACTACAAAGGAAATTAAACAAAAATGACAAAATATGGTGGCAAATAAATGTTCGGACGGTAATAATTGATTATAATTTAATAACTTGTAACATCGCCTTTAGCCTTTACCTATAACGGCGCGAATTCTTTTTGGCTCTGATCTCCTGAATTTTTCTTTTAGGGTCAGGAATTGTCCTGTGAGGGTTGTTTCGTAAGGCTCTCTTCATATGGTGCCATAATGTTTCAATGATATGTAGGTCGGGACTCCTCGACAAACAGTTCAAGACATTAATATCATTGTCTCCAAACCATTTTTTGGTGAGTTTGGCTGTATGGCAGGAAATTTCTGTTACCAAGGCAACAGGTTCCTCTCCAATATGCCCTGATATCTATCTGCATTAGTGGTGCCGTCAATGAACTCTAACCTTCCTACCCCATTTGACGACATTCACCCCCAGACCATGACTCCTTTTGGAAATTTCACAGTACGTTTTAGGCAGTCCTTATGGAAGACTTCATTATGCGTTCGTATCACGCGCTTACGAAAATTCCCAACACACACGTCAAACTTAGCCTCATCGCTGAAAATGACTCGAGCCCAGTCTGCACTTGTCCAAGCAAGTTCGATTTAGCTTCTTCTTCTGCGATTCTGTAGGCAACAGTTTTTCTTTTGCCTTGATGAAAGTAAAATCTTCATTTAGCATTTGTAAAAACCGTAGTGACTTTGGGCGGTCGACCAGAACTCTTTCCACGAACATGAACACCACCGGTTTTTCCGTAGATTTTAATTATCTCTCCAATAGTGGATTTCGGCATAATCAAGTCATCAGCGATTTTTCTCATCGATTTTCCACCCGCATATTGGGTAATAATTATTTCACGCACTTTTTTAAGGGTTGCTAAGCCACGCGGTATTTTGAACAATACTTAATTGTTAACAAAATGTCAAAAACACTGACAAGCCTACGAATTCTAAAAACGTGCATTTCATTTTCAGCGCATACTTGTTTTTGAGAGTAGAAAAGTGCCGCGTCCGAACATTTAGTTGTCGGCAAATTATGTAAGCCATTACATTGATCCTATCTAAATGGTACAACAAAAATTATTTGTAAATAGTCATTGACACACTGCCTAAAATTAGGACACTCGTGTAAAATATTTTTATTTTAAGCTTGTCTTTTATTACTACTGGTACTCGTAATTATTATTTCTAAAATATACGGCCATCAGAACATTTAGTTGTTAGGGTTCGTATTTTACGTATTAACACTATTCTATCGCAGGTATACCTTTTGTGCATCAGAAAATTAGTAAGGTCTGGAGGCCTTGGGATCTTGGATTATTAAATGTTATCCTTATAACAAATTCCCAGTATATAATATACATTTTTCATAAACTTCTATCCAACATGTACCTACACACTATGTCTAATATAAAATAGTTATTATATAAATTATTATAACTGAGGACAGTATTTTTCACTTACCTATTAGGTTAATTATTGACCGTAATACTATAATATATGTTTATTCGCATGAGATTAAGCGCATTAACCCGGAAATACTGAAAACTCTGCATAATATTAATGTTTTAAAAACTTTTTCAAATCTCAGTCGATATTTTGTATATAGGCACAAATTTTTAATATTTTTTGTAGGTAAAAAATGTAAAAAATTAAGTAAATAGCTTGTGCAGTTTTCTAGATATTGCAATACATATTTCAAAATAGAAATTTTTAATATTTTTTTAAGTATAACCTCTATATCTACTGTCCTGGAATTATTTTTGGCTGGTGGGTAACTATGTAGCAGTGGGTAGGTAATTTTTTGACATGGGTCATAGCTTTTTACCTTAACTGCATGGACGATACCCAGTCAAAACCTCTACTATAGAGACCTACTATAATGTGAGTAAATATTCATGGACTAACTACCTGCTTTAATCAATCAATTGAATTAGTTAATTCTAGTCCACTCTATCCAAGCGAATAAAGGCGTAGCAGGATATCTGAGTAATCCGTGGGTACATAATGTGCACAGACATAACAGTTTATTTGAAATCGTATATAAAACACTTTCGCCGTAATGTTAAAGCAGTGTTATCGTCAATAATAATAGAACTCACTCTTTTAACAGACTCCATTAGCACTGAGGTAGATGCTGACCCATTTATATGTATGGTATTCTCACTTTATGCGGAATTTTAGCAAAACCCATGAGAGTTGTCGTCATCTGTATTTATAAAATACATTAGCAGCTGTAGACTGGCACACAACTGTTGACCTTGAAAGAAAGTGTTTCAGCTTCTATTGCTACAGCAAACAAAGCTAATTGGCCTACTAAATTCATCACTTTTTGTGGTTTCGTAATAATTTATAACAAATGCTTCATTCATGCGTGAGATAAGAGATATTTGAAACCTCGTTGTCTTAAAATGCATCCGTTTTGCACGAAATGCAAAAGGTTGAAATTGTTGACCGTCACTTTCTTCTTGCTCATATTCATATACCTAGTCCAGTAAAAATACTTCACAGCTTATGGCAAATGATGTTTCCGTGGCCTATTTATTCTTTAGTACCTATCACGTATCGTTTGTTTTGAAAATATATAATTTTAAAGCTAGAACTAGATATATAAAAATATCCCGATAAATATATAGTCATCAAAAAATAAATAATTCTAAGCAAAGTTGTATGTAGTATGTAAAATATTCATTACGTATTTAGATCTTCTCATAAACACATGAGATATGATAATAACAGGATAGTCCAGGTAAATTAGACTTTAGGAGAAATAATTTATAAAGAAAATATATCGTACCCCGAAAAAGATATTTTCGAGGTACGAATTCTCGAAAGTATTGGGAATAAGGTTCCAAAGAGTTCGCATCTCTTGCCCTTTTATCACAAAAAGCCACCCCTAACGGCAACTGTATTCCGGTTTTTCCCAGACTTCTTGTAAACCGTTCATCGGACGAGAAGAAGGTATAGGAAAGAAAAATGCCATTAAATTATACACAGGAACATGGAAATAAGAATAACATGAAAAATGGGTTTCCACACCACCCATGAGGTACGGCTGTCGGAGCGTTTTTTAAATGGTCTCCCTCATGGCCTATTTCACTATAATTCTACCGATTTGTACTCATCAAGAGGTTCATTAATGAGTTTCTCTTCAACTTCTGAGTTGAAGCATGGGCATCCTTGCCCATGCCAGTTACAGCACATAGTTGAGCAGCGCAATCGAGCTTTGCCACAACGTTTTCCGCAGCCCTTTTTGCAATTGCAACACACCAGCTGAAGAATGAAAACTGAAGCCGGTGGTGCCTCGGTGGTAGTTTTCACTACCGAGGCACCACCGAGGCACCACCGAGGCAATAATATGTTTTGTAATTTCGTGAATTTGGTGGTAGTACTGTTGATGTTGGTGGCAGTCTCTGTAATATTACAGCGTTGTGCGGCTGACCGACAAAATTGTGAAACCAAATGAATCTTTGAGGATTTAAAGATGTTTCTTTTCGTGGAGCTGTATATACAGTGAGAGCATAAATCGCTCTCCAGCAATGGTAACTACTTCTTTTCTTGATTTGGGGTTATTGAGGGTACGGATGACGTCTTCCATATCCATTCTATTGTTGACGACTCCGATTATCTGTACTTTTCCTTTACCAAGAAAGCAGAAGTGGTATCGCGTCCACTAGTAGTCTAGTCAACAAGTGCCATTTTGGTGAATTTCCCGTAGCCTGTACCGAAAATTATAATTTAGGGATCATTCGATTCGGAATGACATCTAGAAACTTTTTGAAAAATTTTAAGAGGAGCCGGTAAAAGTTACAAAAGTTATAAACAATTTATTAAAAAGGGGGATTCGTTTTTGCAAATATCTCAAAAACTATTGCAGATATCGGAAATCGAAAAAAAAGATCCTTAAAGAGCAAGAAACTTCATTAAGAAAAGTTCGACGTCCCGGAACTTTACCACCAATATTTATAATTTTAATTTAGTGATAATATGGATAAAAACGGGTGTAACTGTAAAAGTGACCGATTCGGATACTTTCACAATAAAAATTATTTAAAACCATTAAACATGATTATTAATAAATAAAAAAAATCGCGAATCTTTTGGATACTTGAATAAACGATATTGGTCCATTGATCCATTGGGGAAAAAATGTCTTGTAATTTTTTTATTAGATTCTTATGCTTTTGATGATTAACTTATTTTCTAAGTTTTAACTTAACTTAAGAACCCTGATGTGTCAAACTAAACACCTGAGATTAATGAAACTACATTAAAATGATTTCTATAATTGTTTACTCCTGTTGTTTAAATAATTGTTTTAAACAAATGTTTTGTTTATATGATAATCCGATTTTATTATTTATATTCTAATCAGTATTCATCAGTAAATATAATGATTTTTAAGAAAAAAATCGTTTCTTAGAACAATTTTTTTATTGATTAAATGCGCATTCGTTAAATAACAATTTATTGTTACTAAATATTAATACTAAGAAACCATTTTTTTTAAATCACGTTTCTATTACTCTTCCATATTCTGAAAAAATATTGTTTTGTTTGCATTTTATTTGTTTAATTAATAAACACTTTTTTATAAAAAAAATAATTAAACAAAAGCAAATCTAAAAAAAATAATCCATTGGAATTTTTTTTCCAATGGATTATCGGTTATTTAAGTATCCAAACGGTATGTGAATTTTTTTGAAAAGGCATGCTTGGTGAAATAGGAGAAAATAAACAGTTACCATCTCCCGAACTATGTAAATGAAACGGTTCCAACTTACACATTTTAATAGTACGGCCGTTAATTTATCGATCCAAAACCTGTAAGCGTATTCTCAATTCTTTCAATCAACGCTTTAACATAAAATGTAGTAGAAAATAATGACATATAAGGTAAGCTCAAGGAAGATTTAGCAGAATTATATATAAACTGCGCTATTCATGGTTTAACGTTGAACCTATGCGTAACAAATTCAAATGAGCTGCACTATGCGAAGTGTTACTTTTATATAAGTACGAAATAACAAATTTGCATAAATTTATGTGTATATTGTGTGAATTGCGTGGATTTATAGAAATTTTTATTATTATATAACACTACTATCGTTTTATGTGGGTGACATTAATTAAACATGAAAAGATTGGCTCTCCTTGACTAACGACTCTGTCACATACAGCATTTGTTTAAAAAATATAGAGAAAAATTAAGTACGTTATAAAACTTATATTAAATTCGACCAACAAAATTCGCATTTTTGCGCTATCATTGTATTATAAGCACATATTTTTTCTCTTTCTCTGCTAAACGTATTAGGTATAATGATTTTGGAAATCCCATAAATTTGGAATCTATTTATTCGCACACCATTTGCCAAATATATTGTAACGTTTTTAAATTTTTCCATATTGGCCTTCTGACCATTCAGTTGTGATCGGTCTGGAAGTCAGTTTGGACTTCTGATCAAGGATTGCAGATACAGATTACCTATGGGTTACAACGTTTTTCTAATTTTATTTAACGTATAATTTCACTTATAAAGCACCGGCTTTGCGCAAATTTATTTGATTTATTGAACAGAAATACGGAATCCTTAGTCGAATGGTCTCTATAACCGTAGTTATAAACCCAACACACATCACTATTTTTTTATTTATTTCACGTACTTTTTTTCACGCGCCGTTAAAAAAAACAAATTCTTAACTCAGTTTTCATCAGTTTTCATGGAAGAACACTCACCTTCTTCCATGAAAACTATTTATTAACGTTACTTGCTAAATTTAACTTATTTACATCTGTTGATATAGTAATTTTGTAACGTTCATCGTAATGACATTTAGTGATTCGGGTTGATATCTCTTTCATTTATTTAACAAATATAGATCTTTGAAGGGCTGTATCTCCTAAGGAGTGAAAAATTTACTAAGGTAATTTTTTGCAAAACTTATTCTTTTTAGTTGTAGATACAACGGTACCATTTTTTAGCTACTTATTTTGAAAACACCCTTTCAATATATATACCACAACATTGTTTTTCGTTCCAGATTTAGAATCCACAGTATTGCTATTATAAAAAAAAATTTCTTAGCCACACGTTATCGAAACAAGGCACAGTTGCGCGCTATTGAAAGAAAATACTGTGCATGTTTGTTAATAAGTATAAAAAATACCGAACTGTTTTTAACCGGACTGTGCATCGAACGAATGCATAGCCATTGTCGACGGGCAAGTCACTTTCTTTAGGCCATCCTCTTGAATGATACAGATCCGCGAGCGCGGTCAGTGCCGCTGGGCCCCAGTGAGAGGATGTGACCCGATTTTTCACCACCAAATTTACAAAAGCGTATGTTGGCTGCTCGCTTTGATGTCACCCAAGTGGGGAAAAAGATATACTATAAAACCATAGGTGGATTTCGGAAGTGTATCACATAATTGTTCGCCTCCCTTGGGTAACGACGCGTTACTTGAGAAGATAAAATGATAGCTTTCGTGGTAAGTAATCGTGTTGGTGATTTGTGCAAGTGCCTAAAGTGTTTCATATCAATAATCTAAACCTGGAATAACTTTTCTTTACATTAATCCCCAAAAAAAAATCCAGCAAATTCTTGATTGTCTAAACATACAATAATTAGTATGGTTTTTCTTTCAGTTATTTGCCGCCCTGGTGGCTTTTTCTGATGCACGCCCCGAGCCCCCAAGTGGTTACAGTTACCCAGTTCCATCCCTTAGCTATGGAGTACCTTCCTCAGGATCCTTGGGCAGCTTAGGAGGAGTAGGTCTTGGAGGACATGGTTCTAGTTTTGGAGGATCTTTCGGAGGTGGAAGTGTCTCCTTAGGAGGTTCAAGTCTAGGAGGTGGACATGGGCTTGCTCTTGGAGGAGCAAGCTTAGGAGGATTCTCTTCTGGAGCTAGCTCAGCTGCGTTTTCTGCTGGTTCTTCCAGCTCTTCTTCATTCTCTTCTGGATTTGGATCAGGATCAGGAGGATTTGCTGCAGGAGCCGGAGGTTTTGGAGCAGGAGCAGGCGGTTTTGGAGCAGGAGCAGGAGGATTTGACGGTGGATTATCAAGCGGTGGCACTGTTATACAGAAGCATATTTATGTCCACGTACCACCAGCGGAACCAGAAGAATTTCGCGCACCTAGGCCTATTCAAGTAGCTCCTCCACAGAAGCACTACAAGATTATTTTCATCAAGGCACCAAGTCCACCAACCCCCTCTGTCCCTACTATCCCACTCCAAGCCCAAAATGAGGAAAAGACCCTTGTATATGTATTAGTCAAGAAACCAGACGAACAACCCGAGATCCAGATTCCAACTGCTATTCCAACTCAACCCTCCAAACCAGAAGTTTACTTTATCCGTTACAAGACTCAAAAAGAATCTGGTGGTGGATTCTCTGCAGCTTCTGTTGGTGGTGGTGCCATCAATGGTGCCTCTCTCGCGCTTGGAGGTGGTGGAGTCTCTCTCGATGCTGGAGCAGGCCTTGCAGGTGCTCACCTTTCTGGAGCAGCAATTTCTGGGGCATCGTTTAGCAGCGGAGGATCTTTAGATGCTGGTTTAGCTATTTCTGGCGGTTCAAGCCACGGCGGCTCAATCTCCAGCTCCGTCGGCTCATCTAGCGCCGGTCTTTCGACTAGTTACGGCCCACCAGGACACGTTAGCGGAGGCCCATACTAAGAGACGATTTTAACAGATGATGCGGGTAGAGCTTGGTGGCTTCATATTACGATAGACTTGAGGGATGTGATAGTCCCGCTGCGCATATTCATTGTACATAGTCCATTTAACTTAAGACTTATTTTATTTTCTTAATATTATTTCTTAGCAAGTACGGTGACAAATAAATGTATTTTTTTAAAACGTGTTTTATTCTTATGCGCTAACATTAAACAATACCATCAATAGGTTAAAACGAAAAAACTATGAAAATTGTTGCTACAAGATAATACAATTTCACAATGTTGAAGATATGTATCTAAGAATCCTAGCCTACATATAGTCAGCTTAAAAAAATATTTATATATAATATATAAGCAGTTTAATTTCCTGGATTATACAAACTTTCGCAAATCTCATTAGGTACGTACATACTTTACATAATATATTTTCTCTGTCTAGCAAATAAATTTATTTGTGTTGGGGAAAACCGAGGTAGAAATAATTTTCAGAATATTTGCGTACAGCCTGTATTACTCTCTAAATTAAAGAAATCTTTAAAATTCATATATGTACCCACAGCACCCATACCGATTGAATCAACTTTCACAAGTCCGGTGTCAAATATAAATTTTTGCTTAAGAATGGTAATTTATTCATAAATATTCCAAGCAACAACACAATTTAGAAGAAATTTTCGAAATATATGTTATTGTTCGATCAAGAAATTTGTTCATGCAGGGGATGCCATGCAGTTAACAAAAATGTTGTTCGGTTGTAATACGACAATATGATACAATGCCATTACATTTGGGATAATTACACTTAATTTCTTGTATACTAGTTTTATCATAGTTTTATATTGTTCCTCTTCATATGAAACGAAATATTACTAGAACACATATTTAGGTTATTGCAGTATTTTTTATGCAATATCATAATGGAAATATTTGAAGAAGAAAGTAGAACAAGACCTGGCGTTCGAGTATTTATTGTTAAGGATTAATATTCAAACTGCTTACTTGCTATTTGATAAATGAAACTGGTTTTATATACATATTAAAAATTAGATTGTTAAATTAATTATATTTTTTGAAATAATCACCGACTGTTAGAATATATTAAGATAAAAACTCGTTTTCAGCAAACGTTTGTAAATGTTTGCAAACGTTTGTCTTCCGCACACAAACAACAAATTCCTTTTTCTATGATCTTGCAAAAAGTTAATACTTATAACACTAATTGGCGTGCCACTTTTCTGATTAACTAGTGATGTCCGTATCAGGACGTCACTAACAAAACTAGAAAGATATTTATAATTGCAAAACGTGCTTCCTAATGTATAAGTAACCTGGTACTCGTTATAATACCTTCATTTGGTCCTAAGTGCCTGTAATCTGAGTTTGCACCATCGCGGGAGGTGAGCACAACTTTTGGGAGTCAAAAAACGGCGAATTTTTTGCACTTTTTTCTGTTTTCGCTTGTAGCTGGAAAATGGTGCGTCGGACGGAAAATGTTTCACCATTCAATACCAGGGAGGGTTAAGTTCTGCGTCGAATGAACATCTAAAGCTTCAAGGTTCAGTGGTAAAGCCGAAATCAAAAAGTTAGAAACCGCGAAAATTTCTCATTTCGGTACAAACTTACATTGTGCGACTTTCCAAGACCACATCTTTGAAACATATACTCCTGTTGAAAAAACCCAGCTGTAAAAATAAGCCACCTGAAGTATGCTTTCGATATACAGATTACTAAATTTTAACTCAGAGTTGGTATGACTCCAGGAATGCCGACGAAAAAGAGGAGCGACTTATAATGAGCATAATGACCGCAGCCGCTGCCATTGTGCGCGAGGATATCAGGTCGGTGATTTAACCCCTTAATACTTACCCCAAGGTGGACGAATTTCTGAATGACTTTGCATTCCAGAAACCCTTAAGGTGCTTGTGGGGTCCATTGTAAACCCCAGAAACGGAAAACCCCCTACTCGACCGAAACAAAAAACCGAAAACCTGTGCTATCTCTCAAGCAATAATGAGTGCTGCGAGACCGCGGTCCTTCCTGTCCCCACTCCTCGTAGGTACAATGCTTCATAAGAAGTACGGATCATCATATTTCGATGTTCAGCTGTTTCAAAAGTCCTTCAAGAGCTTTCAAGAAAATGTCCTTCAAGACCCACCGCAAGTCGTGCTGGAAGATTCTTTTAGCCAATGGGTGCGTGATAATGCTGATATTAACGTAGACACGATTGACGGCACCAACACGTGGCATCCTATGGGAGGGCTCCAACATATAACACCTGACTCCTCGGCCTGGCCAGAGGCAATAATTGCAAGATTAAAGAGGGTACCCAAAGCCAAGGAAACTGGGGCATTCGGAAACATACCCTTGGCTACCTTTCCAAAAACCAGGCAGGTTGGCCTCAAGTCAAGTTGTATCTACGATATTAACGTTCGAGTCCCAATTGATGTGGTAAAACAATTAGCTAGCGACTTCATGGGTTGTGTGCGAAATGAAGAGAGCACCTGGACGTCTCAAGGTGGAAAGGATTAATGGAGAAGATCACCCATTCCAGAAATCTCGTATTCTGTGCCTACCATTCCTCAATGCACCTCCAGGAAACCCTGACAATGTACACTCTGATTTCTTTGATTCAGTTGAACGGAGAGGTGCTAAATAAAAATGCTGCTTTGTGACGTTTGACCAGTCTCGGTATTAAAAAGCCAGGGACCTAGTAGTAAGTATGAATCCTATGGTGTGAGTTACCGTACGTGTTAAAGTTTGGCCTTTGCTCAAAAAGCCTTTACTGGGGCACTAGAAATGAATGCCTGGATAAATCTTTTGGCCTGGGGATTTTGAAAAAATTGCACTAAAAAAATGTATCTTTGGGCATGGTTTCTGGTGTTTTTTCAGGGTGGATCCCCGGGCCTTCATCCTATCTTTTTTTCTAACCCCCCCAATATACCAATTTCCAGTAAAGGCCAAACTTTGACACTGATGGTAACTATGAACCCATTTTTATATTGGAATTAATACCTACTATAATGGCTTCCTGTAATTCCGAATCTCCATTATCATCAGTGATCATTCGCCTAGGTGGTATTCCACCTGCTGATGTATTTTATGGGTGGTGTTGGATACAAGCTGGATAGTAGTGGGCTACAGGATGTCTTAGCACGAGAGAAGGTCTACTGAAAAGATGCTGACGGTGCACGCATATGCAAGAGCTGTCAGGGGTTATATTTTAGTTCACCTGGCACTGGTAAGAACTGTATCGTCAACAATGACCATTACTGATGACAAGAATCAGGCAATATTGGATATGCTCAATGATGTAGGAACCAACCAGAGCTCATGAGCATTATGAAACAATTCTAATAGAAATTGTCGGAGCTGGAGTAGAATGGACTTGTTGAAATGTCCGGATGTCTTGACTGTTGAAAGTTAAATTTATAACGTAATACTTACATAAATTATGCAAAATGGAGATTTTTAAAAACAAAATACAAAATCGGAAATATAAAAAAAACCGTTGCGTGTATATGCAGGGTGTCCCATGAAGTTTTACCCGGTCGATATTTTCGAAAACTATTTGCACTATAATTTTGAAATTTGGTGATTTTAAGCAGTCGAAAGCATTTCCCATTTTTGGCATCAAATGACTTTATTTTAACTGCACATTTCCGGTCACGTGACATCTTCAAAATTTCTTTTTCAAAACTTTAAAATTTTAAATGGGACACCCTGTATATTATTACAAATGTTATTGTTTTATTAAGAATATGTTTCTGAATCTGGGAACAATTGCATAAACATCTTTTTACATGCGAGGGTAGTTTATGGGGGATGAATATAAAATTAATTTGCAAATCTACGAAAAATTATGTAAGTTAGTTTTTTATGTATCTTCTTAAATTGCAACTTTTTGCAAATACATCAGTTGATTACTAAAAGTCTAAACAATGCAGATATCTCAAAATCACAGGGAAACTTTTTTGTAGACTGCTTTTATTCCACGTAAAAGATAACTTGAGAACATTAATAATAAGTTGATTTAAATTAATTATTCAGTAACTACAAATAAATAATACTAATAAATACAAATATTTATTATTTTAATATTATCTACCGAGTTTTATTACATGTACTTATAAATATGGTAATTGATGTTGGATATTATTCAACATTGCGTTAGAACCGTAGCCGCATGCCATCTAATGGGTTTTGTTCCAATTTAATTAGTGTATATATAGTGGATGTATAAAGAGTTGCATATTATTGACTAAGAATCTGAAGTATTTTACATACATTTATCTGTAATTTTTGTTCTAACATCCGAGTAATAATGATTTGTATGTGCACATTATATAAATTGTATCTCATAATGTTTATGTTATTATTAGAGTAAGTATCAATTGAACGCTACTAATTTTGCTAGATATAAAAATGCACTGAATTTTGTATCTTAATAAATACCGAAGAAAAGCGTTTGTGATACAATTATAATTCGCATGAGCATTTAGGTAGATAAGAGTCATATTGGTTATGTAGGATGTAGGTATTGTGTTTTATTAAAACCATAAACCTACCTGTCTTACTGGTAAATAAATTGTATAGCTCAGCATAATGCATGTACATTCCTTTTATATTCTACAAATACATACTTCCTTTTACTTCTATTGACAACTTATTAAATAAATTGAGAGTAAAAATGGAAATCGATTGAAAAGAAAATCATTCCGTTAATTTATAATTTATATTTCGATAAATATAATCCACTATTTAGATAAATATAAACCAAGTAAATATCTACCACATTTTACGACATTGTAGGTGATATTTTTTGATCTGTAAAGCATTATTTATTTTGCAATAATTGACGATGATGTTTAAAAAAACAAATTATCCTTATTACAAATGACCGCATTTAATTAGTGTGACGTCACGTAGTTATGCAACCTGCGTAGTACTGTCGTGACACGCCGGTTGCCTATACAGGTCACTGAAACTTGCCCCTTAATATGTTTATAGAGGCTACATAATAAAGGGCAGAATTTTATTCTATTTGTCCCATGTAAAAAATGTTTAAGAACTTTCGGTTGCCATTTAGTATGCACAAGACATGTTTGATTATGTATAATATGCAACACTGGAAGGAGTTAACTATTACTCTGGTGTCTTGTGTTCGAAAAATCCGAGGCGTGGCCATTTTGGTGAAGGAAGTCTATATTGTATGTTAAATTGTTTATAATAAATTCAAGAATATATATCTCCAGATAGAACCTCCAACATAAAGTCAAAGGCGTACTATGGCATTTTCCCTATTTTTGTTGGGTCAAAACCACTTAAAAATAAAAATTATATTTCAAATTCATTTTAAAAATTGTAATATTTTTAAACTAGCTATTGTTGTGTTTCATCCAGAAAATATATATTTCACCAAATATATATTTCAGAAAATATATATTTATATATAATGTCTACCCCCGTTCGAAAATTCTGAAAATCCATATTCATTTTCCTGAAACTTTTTTTATGATTATAATTTTTTTTATGATGTATTGTCTGGCAATTGAATAAAATATTTACATTGATGAATAATTCACCAATAAAAAATGCCAGGTGGTTTTCATTGGTCGAAAGGTGGGGAGGGAATGGGTGGGGGTTAACTTGCAAGAAAAAGGTTCAATTTTCCACGTTTTCTTTTTGCCTGGCAATCGAGAAAAGAAAGGTTTTCTTGTGAAAATTATGTCGCCACATTTCACGTTTTGCTGACATTCCATGGCCTTCAAGATCCCTGGATTTGACACGGCACCACATTATTTTCTTTGGGGTTATTTATAGGCAAAAGTGTACACTATATAGGTATGTTCTCAGACAGTACAAGACTTATAAGCCCGGATTAGGAAAGCGCTAAACGGAGTTGCCCAAGATTTGCTTCGAAATGTTATGAAAAAATTTAAGGAGGAGACTGCAAATGCGTGTCAATGAACATGGCGGACATCTTAAGGACTTAATTTACAAGCATTGCCAACAATAAAGCTCATGTTTCAGTACCGGTTGGGCGAATAATTATTATTACTTAATTTATTTTCCCACAGCAAGCTTTTTAAAATAGTTAAATCCTGTTGTCGGACCCTATATTATCATTTGTGCTGCAAATCCAATATTGCTTCTACAATAAATAATATGATTTGAATAGCGAAGAACTTATAATAAGAAAACATAATTCCGCTATGATTGGCAGATAGGATGGGAGCATGTGTTCTTTGTGTTATATCATGTTAAATTAGTAAATTACTATTATTATGTAACGTTTTCAAATATCTTATTGATGTGAATAGCACTAAAATGCATATTTAGGTCCTAATTTACATAATTCTCTTTGATTAATAAAACTTGAGTAATAGCTTTAATTTAAAATCATACCTATACTTATATACTTTGTGGTCTTAATTATCTTAGTTATTGTTGTTTATTATTTAAATGACTATTTCTGTTTCTCCATACCATATTGGGAAATGTATAGGATCGGCTCCTTATAAGATATATCAAATCAAAATTTATGGGTGCTATTAACTAGAAATTTTACAGAAGTCAAAAAGAAATTATTTGCTATAAAACACATATAGTACGAATTAAGACAATACAGAGCCAAACCAATACATGTCACGTATACACCTTTTATACATGTTAAAAGTACAGAAATTTTATTTTTTTAATGTTAACCTTATTAGTAATAAAATGAGGAAATTCAGATATACTGTAGAAACTATAGTGCATTGAAGTTTTGTGTAAATATCTTTGATAGTTTTTAAAATATTACTTAAATAAAATAAAATAAACTTTATAAAAAAGTTAAATTAGTTTTATTAAAAAATGAACGAAGTGACGCCAAAAATGTATTAATAAACAAAGACAAGTTCAGTACTTTGCTAGGTGAGACCCCAATATACCTTTGAAACCTATAGTAAACTGTTATTAGAAATTATTAATATGCAAATAATTTTTTGGATCTAGACAACAATAGGGAAAGTAGAACACATTTAAATAAGTTATACTTCAGGTGTAAAAACATGGCAATCTTCATTGTCTATTTAATGTGATAGGGGTAACCTTGGGAATATTAAAGCAATAAATTGTTATATAGAATAACTTTACCTTTCGGTTCCTTTTGGCCCTTAGTCCAAAGTATTTTTAGTACATCTGTATCTGTATATGTAATTTGTTCGGAGTGTGGATCAAAGGTCCGCTGCACTTAGGCTCCATTGGGCCCCGTGTACTTCCTCCGTGAGGGAAATGTCTCCCTAGGCCATCGACCAGCCTAATGTTGTAAAAGAGGTGATGATGTTGCCTAGGGGCGTTTCCCTCAAATTGGCCATAGAAGGCCAACGTTCCCCAAATAGGGATTCTCTGGTCGATGACACGGCGGGACTCATACAAAGTACATGCTCGACAGTTTCATCTTCTTGTTCACATCCTCTGCAGATAGGAGTGTGTCTCATATTATAGAGGTGCTTTACCCGGCAGTGTCCGGTTAGGATTCCCGTTACAAATCGTGTTTCCCCTAGATATTGCCAGATATTTCCTCGGCTGTCTCTTCGCTGGGATATCTCAGGAGATTTCTGGCCAGCTGACAGCTACTTGTTTCATCCCATATAACGTCTTAAATTTCTTATGGGTGTTTTCCATTATTATTTTGTGTTTCGCTGCAAAGGACCAGGCCCAAGGATTTTCAGGCTGGCTGCCTTCTTGGTCAGTTTGTCAGCTTCTTTATTGCCGTTGCATCGTGGGTGTCCTTTAACCCAACATAGGCAGATGTTATTCATCTGACATGCTCTCACAAGTGCCTGGTGACATTCCCATTTTGACCCTTTAGTTATTTTATATTTTAGTTATTTTTTCAGGGCCAGTAGTGATTGTCTACTATCTGTGCAGATTCTGATTCACATTTATCAATCTCAAAAATACGCTTTTTCTATATTCTTGCCACTATCTTCTCCTAAACCGTAAGAAATTTTAAAAAACTATAAGAGGGGAAATTTGTTCACTATAAAATTTCTTTTAAAATGATATATTCATAGTGTAATTTTGTTTCATCCCTAAGGTACAGAGGAGGGTTACATTATGAGAAATATTCACACCGCACATTTAGCAGAAAGGAATTCCAAGATACTTCCAAGTTGATGTATTAAAAAGTCCACTTTCTATACAGGGATAAAATATTATATCATAAAACGATTACTCTTATTCTGTATAACCAGTACCCTTAAAATCCATCCCTACAATTTTTTGAATATAAGAAAAAGAAAAACAATCACAATTATAAAAATGCAATTGCAAAAATTAAAATAATTATAAAAAAATGCACACACCATCAGTCGTCGATGCAATAATGCACTGTTTCCCAAAGGTTAAAATAGTCCCCCTAAAACACCCCTATGTGGCGTCCGTATTACTTATCGAGCAGAATATCCCTGTTCGCCTTTCATTAGTCGTAAGGTTAAGCGTCCCCCTCTTAGAACTATTATTTACTTTATGAATATAATGTTTCTAACTAGAACATTATTACAAATGCAAACGAGCCTTGGGAAATCCGCAAATTTTATTCATCTAATGCAATCCGGGTGTGACTTTAATTAGCTTACATTATATCTGGCCTTATATTGGAAATAGGAAAACCGATTCTTACAAAATTATAATTATTATCTGTATATCCTAAACGTAAATTGGGTGAAAGGTGAAAAAAAGGTAAAGTGACTTCAAGAGATGTTCATATATGTTTAAAACATGAAAAACATATGTTCATATATATTTTTCATTATTATGTCATATTCATATATGTGCAAAACTTTAAGCCAAAAAAATATTTAGTTTTGAATGAATTTAAAATATATTGAACAAATTTTACATGCTGCATGTACTTACTTAGTGTGCAATTTAGCCAATAACAATTTAAAATAAAAGAAAGAAATTAAATTGCTATTGCCCAGCATGGACCACGGGGAGGTAAGAGCCCCCTTGCCAGGATAGCAGGTGGTTAGGTTACTTATTATTAGTATAGGTAAGGCTGTTAGTAAAATTTATAACAAATCAACTCACCAATTTGCGGGATATGTTATTATTTGCACATATAGTTACACTCACATTGGTATTTTTCACTGTCACTTATTAGTAGCATTCTTCACAAAAACTCACATCAGAAATTCTCATTAAATGTGAGTGCTCTTCTCATTAAATGTGTGATTTTTTCGGGGCTTTGCTTTTTTACTCCTTGATGTGCCTTGTTCTTCCATTGCACTACTCTGTATAAAACTACTATAACCTATAAACACTATACACTATATTCTATAAATACTATAATACTATATTAAGCCTATAAAATATTAACTATAACCAATGATTTTACAAGCACTAGACACAATTATTATAAAAACACTCGAGCGCGCCTTTTACACTTCACGTACACGTTCGATGTCGCGTTGTAAACACCTACCTAATACGGTCAAGGACACAATAACTCATCGAACCCCTACAACTGCCACTGAGACAATAACAAAAAATATCCGTTAATACAACGCGCGAAATTATACCTATATGCGTGCCGTATAGATGTCTTTCAGGCGATACTAACAGATGAAACGTTCGCTCGGAAAACAAAAACAAATACACTAGCAGTTCGCATCCATTTGCAATTTGTTTTTGATATATTATAAATTAAATTGAGTTAACATTATTGTTTTTTATTTTATTTCCTATATTAGTATAATTGCGCGCGCCACTGAGCACCGCATTCCATTAGTTTGTATATTAAACGAAAGCATTGTAGAGAAAATATGAGTGATTTATAAATACTCTCTAAGATCGAAGGTCCTTCAAAAGAAACAAAACATGCCCAATAATAATAGAGGATAGAGGAGAGGATATAGTGCAAGATTATTTTATACCTACTTGGATTTAAATCAATTTATCAGAACTAATACCTATGATTCATGAAGGTCAGATAATTGGTATGACAATTTGCGTATCATTTATGTAGTAGGCATGTTGTGGTAGACAACATGACGAATGTATTTTGCATGATGAGTATATTGATTGCTTAAGCTTATCATATTTGCGGTATTCATTGAAGTTCACGATATCTACGTGCGATAAAGTAACAATGTATTTAAATAATGCGGAACATTATTCGTCCGTTATACCTCTAATAGTTTCGTTATCGAAAACTGGGCATGTCTCGTGGATCTCTCCAAAAAGACAATTTAGCTTTCTCGAATCAGATAATCACTCCTTAATATCAAACAATTGAGAAAGAGTGTGCGAAAGTACGCATGTGTTTTATAATTTATTGATAGTTGCGACATTTACTTTTTGACAATGTATTTTCCTCGGTATTTTTTTGATGATGTCTTCTATATATGAATGAATATACCGTTATTTATTATCTAATAGACAACGTTACTTTAGGAGATCTTGGTAGAATCTTGTATTAAAAATATTTCAAGTCATAGACAAATAACTTTCTTCAGTTAGTATACCCAGCTTCAGTTAGTATACTTGAAAATCCACCCGTTTAATTTTTTGAAGAAAATATATCGAGTATAATATTATAGTATATCAAAGTTGAAGCTCGTCAGAAATGATGTGCGATTTTCTGACGAGCTTCAGACAAAAAAACATGCAATAACATAAATTTAATCAGTAATACATTATAGTACGGTCGCCTGTGACCATGATTTTCGACTGATTCCCTAATTGAATATTAAAGCTTCTTGCCCCTCAGTTCATGGAGAGCTTAGAAAAAAAGTTCAGGATGACGGAAATTTATAACTCCTCGAAAATGTTGAAATATATTTTTCAACATGTTAAAAAAAGTATTCATTTCAGTTATCACATAACGTGCCTTTATGTTTTCTTCTTTTTGATGGAAGTTAATGTGTTCTAACAAAAATACGAACGGACGTTTCAATTGCTTTTGAACTATGTATCAAAAGGATTACATATTTAAAAATACCTACAGGTTGAAATTTGTGTTAACATGTTAACGTCCGTTTTGCTCATTATCGACTATTTTTAATGTTTCTTGAACACACAAAATATTATCACACATTTACATCGTCGCACGTGGTAGTAATTGAATTGATATTCTGTAATTTTTCAGGGCTCA
>CAXKVY010003944.1:0-18483 GCA_964058915.1 Tetropium fuscum | reverse complement strand
TATAAGTCTATGGTTCAATCTCTATTATAAAACAAAATAGTAAATATCACAGATCCATTGACTATTTGAAAATAGTTTCAAGTTATAATATTACAAAATATATAGAGGCCTAATTGGAACCCCCCTTATTGACTATAGGGAACTCATGCTTATCAGTGAAACTTCTCCAACTACAAATAAATGTTCATAGAACTGGCGCCCATGGGAAGGATACAATATGGAAGAAACAAAGTAAGTATCCTGAAACCTTGTCAGGTGTTTCTTCGCTGTGTTATCACTGTAATTATCTCAGTTATCAAATCCTAAAACAATAAGTCTTACATATTTTAAAATTTCATAAATCATAATCATAATAGCAATTTATCACCCCAACACCCAACGTTTTTTCTCATATTATATATGGACAAATATAATTTTGCGACATTTGAATAAATTTACTCAAATATCATGTGACTTTAACCAAAAAATGGTTTAGTAGAAATAATTGTGTACAAAGTATAGTATTCTTCTCGTATGTAATGGCTATTATTGACTAGTTGTAACCTTCACTCTGGCGTATACTTCAACCATTTTTTTAATTGTGAAAGTTTAAAAAAAGAGAAAAATTACTTCAAATCATGCATTGTGGAATAGGTTGCAAATAAAACAAATAAGCTGAGTACTTGTAATACAATTTTTATTTTATATTTACTTATACATTTCTCATATATTGTACGCGATTTAAATTTTTTTACAGGTTCAATGATTCGACAAATTAACTCTTTAACCCTATGGAATGTCTGATACAATTAAGATGATTTCAATACGCTGAAAAACAGTAACAAATACGTCCTAAAGGCGAAATAATAAAAGGAAATAAACAAAAACTCTGTTGGATAAATTGCCGCTATAAAGTACTTACTCTATAAAAAAAATTATATATTTCGGCCATACACTTTCTCTAATATAAATAATATTATAATATACAACATATACAAATAACCAGTTGAATGACTAGCATGGTTTTTCACTGCGTAAAAATGTAAAAAATAAATAACAAACGTAGGTACTAATGAACATGTCTTTGCAAGCATCGCGATATGCCCCAAAAATATCAAAAATAATACATTAAACTTCTCGTATATATATATTTTTACACTTACTAGGCACGTCAGAACCACAAGTAGGTAGTTCAGGAAAGCGAGACAGTTTCCTTGTGCTAAGCAGACATTAAGGTGATTGGGAAAATTTGGTAACGTTCAAAATCAAAAACTGAGTATAATGAACCCATGTCAGATTCGACCGACTGCATAACAAAATTAAAAACATCAGAGAACAGTGAGTGTAGAAAATATACACCATAGTATGCGAATGACTTTGACGAACATTGACTTAGTTCAAGGTCAGCTGGTTCCATGTCGCCCCCCAAATTTTAAAAGTGCTCCTCACGAAATTCCCCCCAAAAATAAAAAAAATAGTGGGGTTTCGTGGGGAGCATTTTTCAAAATTTTGGGGGGGTTTTGGGGAGCAATTTTCACAAATTTAAGGGGTGACCTTGAACCAGCTGTCCTTTGGGGACTGACTTTGAACTAGGTCAATGAATTGAACATGAACATTGGTCCCTGTTCAGCCGTTTCTATTCCCAATCTCATACTACTAGTAATGGTGTAAACCATTACGAAAAATCTAAAGTGACAGACCACGATATGGAATAAAGGCTGAAGCATACCGAAACTTTTGAAGAGCGAGCACATACACATACCTCGGTAAGATAAAACTTGGTGGTCATTAACGACTAGAACACGCTGTAGAAATTAAAATTGGTAATAATTAAGCAAGGGAAATTTGTGAACGGCCAAAAACACCGGAAAGAAATGACAGATTAGAACATTTGAAAGCAAAAATAACATGGGTATGTGCTTATGACCACACGATGGAAGTGAAAACTTCTAATTTTCGAATTTTAAAATATATACTGTAACCGTCCGCCCGTACACCGCAGCCGTTAATACACGTTGACCGTACGCCCGTGACACAGATGCTTCAGGCAACCGGCGCCAGATGCCGCCCCACTGTATGTCGCTCCAAAATACCTACTCATATCTAGCAAGTACTGCGACGGCAGTCGATTCAATTCAATTCGATACAGAGCGGAAAACAATTACCACGGTAACCCGACCAGACGGAACCTCTTGATTTATCGCTTAGTCAACGAGTGGACTGAGGGTTACATAGATGAACTGACAGCTCAGTCTCATTCAATACCCACAAACTCTCTCTACTGTCTCGCTCTGTCGACTGGAGCGTTACATAGCCGAGCCCGACGCGTGACGGCCCAGTCTCATTCAACACCCACAAAAATAAAAGTGCTGAGCGCGCCTGACTAGTCACATTGAAAGGGCCCAAGGAAGTTCAAAAGACTATTAACCGAAAAGCCACCAATTCATAATGAGAATGTCTCTTATTTACCTGCGCTATCCCAGGCTTCGTGGAAAGACTGATGGAGGAATACGCCATTAAATTAGTGATTCCGAAAGATGTTTCCAAAAAAATTAAGAAAAGATAATATCAATAAAAGAAACACCTGGTTATGATATCACCATAACCAGGTGTTTTTGTGTTCCTATTTTTCTGGAAACATCTTTTGGAGTCACTAATTTAATGGCTTTTTCTTACTAAAAACGTACTAAAAAATGTACTCCCAAGAAACAAACCACAATAGATCAGGTCCATAGACTTACAGACGATAGAAACAATTTACGAAGTAAAAGAACTGCGTTCATCGCTTGGTTGAAACTTAGATATTGCACAACCGTTCAGCAAGCTCCAAATTAAAGGATTCAGAAACAAACTAGAGCAAGTACTTCCGAAACAATATGGAGTCACACATAACAGATAGATTCTTGACTTGATTCAACTGACACAGGAGTACCACGAGGAAAGGTGGTTCGCCCCGCTCTATATATTTTATTTACATGTGATATCCCAGGCTTGCTTGATGATACAACCCCCTACTGTCAGTGGGATTGAATGTAGAAGAATGTGCTGAACCAAAGGGGTTTCAACGAAAATCAGTAAACATAACCACATGAAAAGAGAACTAAGTATCTGCAGGACTGGACCTAGAAGTGAAGTTGCGATGGACAGGACACATTGAATAGAAAGTACTTTGATGGAGAATCTAAAAAAAATAACAAATTATATTATTAACGATCAAGTTGTGATTATTTACAAGCAAGTTGTAAACACCAAGTAACATGGAAACCTGAGAAAAACTCCAAAAAAAGTAGTAGTACTACCAAATTCTGGCGACACCATGGTATACATGGAAAAGAGACTGTTAATGAAAAAACTGTTAATTTTCCCAAAAACACGAAGACGATAGACTTGTCTCAACAATGTTGACCTTGAATTAACTCGACTAACACGATATAAAAACAGAATAGGACAATGACAAATAGTATTTCCCTTACTCAGGTTACAACCTGAGAAGCAGCACCTTAATTTAAGTTTATTAGATTTATTAACGTAAAAAGAACGAAACTAGCGCAGTCGGCCGAATTCTAAAAACTTTTATACTCCTTTTTTTAATTCTGAATTTTACCAAACTTTGTCAATCACCCTTTGTTTATAGTCCGGTAGATAAGGTTTTGCTAATTACTGTTTAAGTTTCTTAAAAAAATTTATTTGCTCAACCGTTGTTATTTTGAAATAAAACCACCCAAGAAATCGACTTACACAAAATAACTTGGAATTTTCATTAGGCTCCGGATCTACAGACATAGTTAAACATGGTTTTTACCCCACGGGTTTTACCAACTTTGTAGGTTAGGAAACTAACATAAAACTGTGTAAAATTTGTAAAACGTGTCAAAGCATTTCTATTATAAAAATACAATTGAAGAAATAAAAAAAATGCCCAAAAACACGAAGACGATAGTCGTTGAACTAACGTTGTCATTGAACTAACTCGACTACCACGATATAAAAACAGAAGAGGCCAAACACAAATAGTATTTCCCTATGCTGCGGTATAGGGAAATAAAGAAGTGAAGGAAAACAGTTACAACCTGAGAAACAACACTAATTTAGTGTTTAAGTTTATTAGATTTGTTAACGTAAAAAGGGCGAAACTGGCGCAGTCGGCCGAATTCTAAAAAATTTTATACTCCTTTTTTGATTCTGAATGTTATCAAACTTTGTCAATCACATAGTCATCATATAGTCCAGTCAGGAGGGACTCTTGTCCTACACACCTGTAGATACGGTTTTGATAATTGCTCTTTAGGTTTTGATAATTGCTCTTTAGGTTTTGATAATTGCTCTTTAGGTTTTGATAATTGCTCTTTTCATTAGGCTCCGGATCTACAGACATAGTTAAACATGGTTTTTACCCCACTGTTTGTAAGATAAAGACCTTTTTTGCCTCTACTAACTAGGTTAATTTTCAAGACTAATAAGAATCTACAAAACAATTCATGTTCAATTCAAGAAAATGTATCGAAAACGCTTCATTATAACCGTTTGGTTAAAAATATTTGAAATTTCCATTTATCAAACCAACTTTGTAGGTTAGGAAACTAACATAAAACTGTGTAAAATTTGTAAAACGTGTCAAAGCATTTCTATTATAAAAATACAATTGAAGAAATAAAAAAAATGCCCAAAAACACGAAGACGATAGTCGTTGAACTAACGTTGTCATTGAACTAACTCGACTACCACGATATAAAAACAGAAGAGGCCAAACACAAATAGTATTTCCCTATGCTGCGGTATAGGGAAATAAAGAAGTGAAGGAAAACAGTTACAACCTGAGAAACAACACTAATTTAGTGTTTAAGTTTATTAGATTTGTTAACGTAAAAAGGGCGAAACTGGCGCAGTCGGCCGAATTCTAAAAAATTTTATACTCCTTTTTTGATTCTGAATGTTATCAAACTTTGTCAATCACATAGTCATCATATAGTCCAGTCAGGAGGGACTCTTGTCCTACACACCTGTAGATACGGTTTTGATAATTGCTCTTTAGGTTTTGATAATTGCTCTTTAGGTTTTGATAATTGCTCTTTAGGTTTTGATAATTGCTCTTTTCATTAGGCTCCGGATCTACAGACATAGTTAAACATGGTTTTTACCCCACTGTTTGTAAGATAAAGACCTTTTTTGCCTCTACTAACTAGGTTAATTTTCAAGACTAATAAGAATCTACAAAACAATTCATGTTCAATTCAAGAAAATGTATCGAAAACGCTTCATTATAACCGTTTGGTTAAAAATATTTGAAATTTCCATTTATCAAACCAACTTTGTAGGTTAGGAAACTAACATAAAACTGTGTAAAATTTGTAAAACGTGTCAAAGCCTATTATAAAAATACAAATGGTAAAAAGTAAATACAACCTTTTCGCTCACTTTCCTGTTAACTAACTAAACCTTCAGTTGCTGTGGCCCCGACGCGGCGGCTATATTAATTAACGTCCTAAATTCGAAGACATTGACAACAAAACACAATGCAGGAAGATATGTTTCTGTATAGTAGATATTGGTGAGATATTAAATTATGTGCAACTTCTGTTAAAAGTATTTATAAGTATATACAACTGGCCGCGCCAGCGCGTTGCACGTTCATCATAGAACCATCACCACTCTGGAATTGTGATGATTATGGTGGCTGGAGTGGTGCTGCTGCTGATGGGGGCTGTCCGGTTCGCTGCCTTGCACCGCCGCCTCCGGTTTACTCTCTTCCCCGTTCCACTTGCACATTTCTGGATGGCTGATCTCGGCCAGGCTCTTCAGTGCTTGGCATCCTTCAGACGGAGGTACGGTGGAGATGGAGTACTCGACATTGTCCGAAGGGGATCTAGTAGATGTCGGCGATGCGTGTAAGTGGTTGGAACCCCACATTAGCACCGTCTGCCTGGGCATCTCCGGCACCGAAGTGGTGACTGGCGAAAAATGCTGTGGTGTCGCGGAGTTTTGGTTCATGTGATGTGTCGGGCTCTCCGACTGATGTATCATGGACGCATCCACCTTCATCTCCTCCATTTTTGGGGTAATCAGACCCGTGTTAACCGGCGAGGAAGAGTGGTTAGGAGCTAAGGGGTCGACTGAGGGATGCTGCTTAGGAATTTTCCCGCAATCCTTATGCCCTAGGTCTGTGTGCGTACTCATAACTTGTATAGGTTGGATGATCCCAGAGGAGGGGCTGACAGAGTAAGGCCAGGACACATCAAGGCATTTATTGGAATTCGGAACGACATACCCCCGGGAACTATCTACGTACGTGGGGTATTTGCCAGCGGAGGTATCCACCACTTGCTGGCAGGGGTAAATCTTGTCGTCCACAGGCATCACCGTAGCTCGGTACGTGGTATGGTGGCTAGCAGTGGTAGAGGCTGGGTCGTACGTGGGGACCGCGGTTCTCGAAGACATGTCCAGAAAGCCGTTGCCGACATAAGGACTTGTCGCTGGGGAATGGTGGTATTCTGGATAGTAAGTACTTAGCGGCCGGTATTGGTGGAACAAGTTCTCCGTGGTGGTGAGGTAGCGGTTGTCCAGCGTGGAAGGTGTCGGGTACAGCCCGTGCTGGAAATTCGAGTGGCTCATGTAAGATAGGCTGTGGTCGGGAGTAGCGGTGGGGTACGGAGTGGTATACATGTTATAAGCTGCAGTGCAACCGTCAGGGGTAATATAGTCCACGGTGGGCATCGGACTGACGATTGCTGCTGTGACTGTCGCGCTAGTCGGCGGGGTAACGTGTCCGCTGGATCCGTGCGACAGTTTGCGTTTCGTCCGACACGTCGACAGGAAGTCTCTGAGTTGGGTCTTGTATCGACGGTTGACTCTGGACGGGGTAGTTGATACGCTATGTTGCAACACGTTGGGCGCACTCGACAGCAGCTGGTCGCTGTCGGAGAAGTAGTTGTTTGGAAGACCGGCGTCCAGGTAGCTTACTTTGAAGTCCATGGTGCGTTTGCCGAGCAGGTCGCGGCCTTCTTCTTCCCTGAAATAAAATTAAGATGTTAGATAATGTAATTTGATGTTTATATAATATAATGTGTGTACCTATTGTATATTGTATACCTAATGTAAAATTTTGAGTTTTTATTTATTTCTATTTTCAAAATTAGCCCAATCAAATTAGGATTTCATAGGTAAAAAATTGTTAGCAGCGATTATAAGTAGCCGTCATATTCACTTTAAGGGTAAATTCAAGATGGCGGATTTTATTTGTTAAATAACTCATTTATTTTCAATTTCACATTAAAAATGGTAATGCCAAAGTTGTTTAAAATTAAATTTTGGTTTTGGATATTTTCGATGATGGCCTTTCAAGAGAAAATTTAATTATTGCATTATCTCCTTTATTTTTGATTTTAACTTTCAAACATTAATGAAACTTCTTGGAAATTAAATTTGCTACAAGTCTTGTCCTTATTTTTTCCCCAGGATCGTTTTTCTTATTTAGATCTGAAAAGAGGCAGGGGGAAATTTAATATTGATTTATCTTGTTTATTATGAATTGTAACGTATAATCGATCAGAGAAAAATTTGTTGAGAATTAATTGCAGCAAATTTCTTCCATGCCGACCTTTTTTGTCAGATTTATATTTTTGGACACACACTTGCGGTAAAGGGAAAGAGGGGTGCAAATCAGTGGCGGCTCGTGGATATTTTAAAGGTTAAATGCCTGAATTTCAAAGTTAGATTTCCAAGGCGTAGTCCATGATTTAAGAAAATTTGTATTTTGTTACCGTTTATCTTTTTGACTTGGATATTTTAATGACATTTTGTGAATGATCTTCGGACGCTTCATGTTTTATGACGCTCGTTAACCAATTTTTTAAATCAAAATATCCCGACAAACCCAAACAGTCTGCCTCAAATTAGACTAATCTATACATGGCCAACAAAATAATTTATTTTTAAAAATGCTACCACACAACCACTTGTGATATTCATACCAACAAATGTTAAAATGTCGTGAAAATGACTGTGTTTCTTATCCGTAAATATCTCTCCGTAGTTCGTATAAACAATTAAATTAGATTTCCACACCTACCTTTATTTTAAAATCAATTTTATAATAATTATTTTCCAAATTCATGACCTGCGCTGCTGCCATTACTCAATTGTTTAAGGTCAAATTTAAGATCATTTACACCTGTTTCTGTTAATGATTAAAACCCGTCAATATTCAAATATTATTACAGAATAAACGAATATATAACGAAGAATTTTCTTCTTGAGCCCAATCAAATTAGGATTTGACACGTAAAAAAATGTTAGCAGCGATTATAAGCAGACACCACAATCTTCAATTTAAGGGTAAATTCAAGATGGTGGATTTTATTTATTGAATTGATAATGTGCATTCTGCGACCCTATTTACCTAGGGTTGCAACCCTATTGTGCAACCCTAGGTATATTATTTCAAATATATGCGTCTATTAAATATCAAAAACACCCTGTAAAAAGTAATAAGATTATAGACTAATACGATAATAATACTAATAAATACTAATACGATACACTAATAAAAAGTATAACTCACATTAAGGGACGGTGTGTGCTGATAACAAAGTCTGGTTTCGAATTTTTATACACTAGCCGCGAGCTGGTCTGCAGCCATTGCCATTGCCCGTCTTTGGTTTGAAACCGGTACGCAATCATTCCAGATGCACCAGTCTTTAACACTACAACAGAAGGATTTTTATTTTTTATTTAAAACAACAAACAGAAGTAGTAAGTAAAACCATTTACAATTTTTTAAATGTTATGTTTTGTTATTCAAGTGCCAATAAAATATTTTTACGAATTTACATTAAAGTGGTAAGTAGGCAATAAAAATGACACTTCTTTCTTCTATTTCAAGCAAAAGCAGATATATCTATTTCAGTCAAGCAAAAGTAGATAAATCCATTTTGTTTTTTTTTATAATTCATTATGTGATTGAGAAAAAAAATTGAAAATCAAGTTTCTATGTCTAATAACTAAGCTCTACAGAATGCATGATTTGTTCTAAATGTCGCGGAACTGAAATAATCGTTTTTCATTAATAACTTGAAATTATCTAAGACGGATTTATCTGGTTTTGTCTGATTGCTCCATATTTGACCATAACGTTTGTTACATGCTTAAAATACATTAATTCAAAAACGTTATGAAATTGACATAAAGAAAACGTTTGAGAGTGTTAAATTGATGTTCCTTGTTTACTGGGTTGGCTCCTACTACATCAATATTTGATATTATTAACGGTAATAAAATTCAGATCTATGGGGTGTACTGAGAATTGACTATTTATGGCTAAGATAACTGCTCCACCTTTGGTTAATCCCGTTTCAGCGTTCAAAAACTTCTGTCAGATCAACATATATAGTAGGACGAAGGAAAAATTTCAGTATTTAAAACATTTGAGTTTAGCCAGGTTTCCGTGAAAGCCAAAATAGAGGGGGAATCAAATGTAAACAGTAATTTGACTATTTAGCTTAGCACGTAATGCCGATCTAGAGGATTCGATTCTCGAGTGTTGTTTGGAGGGGGAAACCGGGTTGGGTAGCAGCTGCGCTTGGTTCTGTCCGCAGTACAGCCATGACTGAGCGCGTGGTACCTTCGTCTGTTGCACAACGCATCATCATAACGTTTTTAGCCAATGAAGGCGTTAAACCACCGGAAATTTTCACTTGTTTGAAGGCACAGTTTGGGGATGCTACACTGTCTCAGAATCGAGTGTATACGTGGGTCAGAGAATTCAGGGATGGACGAGAACGTGTCGAAAATGAAAGTCATGATCGACGCCCACGAACAAATCTCACAGATGACAACATCGGTGCTGTTCGAGAGCTTATTGAAGGTGATCGCCGGTTACGTATTGAACAAATCTCATCAGAATTGGGTATTAGCTATGGGAGTGTTCAATCCATCATCGTCACTGATCAACTTGGCTTTAGAAAAATTAGTACTCGCTGGGTTCGAAGGTTGTTGACCGAAAATCAAAAACAGGTCAGGTCGGAGATCAGCGAAAGACATCTGAATCGATTTCGACAAGAAGGGGAGTTTTTTTGAGGCGTATTGTCACTTGTGACTTGACGTGAGTCAATCATTACACTTCCGAATCAAAAATGGCGAGTAAGGAGTGGCGAAGAAAGGATGACGGCTGCCCAGTCAAATCCAAAACCAGTCCCTCGGCCGGAAATGTGCTTGCAACTGTTTTCTTTGACTCAAGGGGAGTTTTACTCATTGATTTTCTTCACGATCAACGAACAGTGAATGCGGCTTACTATTCTGAGTTGTTACAGTTGACAAAAATCGCGTATCGAAGCAAACGACGTGGTATGCCCATTCGAGACGTCATCATCCTTCATGACAACGCCAGGCCACACACCGCAGTTTTGACAAGGGATAAATTGGAAGAAATGCGCTGGGAAACCCTCGAGCACCCTCCTTATAGCCCTGACTTGTCACCCTGTCATTATTTTTTGTTTGCACCCTGATTCTAAAAGAATCACTTGGAGACAAAAGATTTGAAAGCAATGAAGGAGTAGAGGAGTATGTCCGCAATTGGCTGACAACTCGCCCTCAAACTTTTTATGAACAAGAAATATTCAAGCCTCCAAATCGGTGGCAAAAGTGTGTAGAGCACAGAGATGACTACCTTGAGAAATGTTAAATGTTTAGTTTGTGTATACCATTGATCAATAAATTTAATTTACAAAATTACCGTTTATATTTGATTCCCCTATCATAGTTACAGGACAGAATTGCATAATACATTTTAAGTGTGTTAGTATTCAACCCTCGAACATTTTTATAATATATAGATACGACTTGAGGGGTCGAAATGTGATATTTAGTACAAGTGGCAACTAAGACAGATTGACTTACGTTCTTGGTGAGCACTGGCGACGTAAGCCAGATCGTCATAATGCACCAAGTCATACCCGCCCATATTGGCAAGCTCCGAATCTGAGTATCCCAGTAACAACTTACCCCTGAAAAAACACATGTATGGATTGTTTGCGCATGCTTGGATGTGTATTCTTACCGCTGATCCATAGAGACTAACGCTAAATCTAATTTGTGTTTGCTTTTGAACATGACTTCTTTCTGGGGGATCTCCAGTAAGGATGGAGGCCCGAACGGTGTGCATATTGCGAATAGGCCCAGGGGAGGCTCCTCTAATTTGCGATTTTGACCATGGAGCACCTTCACACGGCCTCGGATGTCTAAACGCTTAAAAATAAGTCTCATAAGTACCAAGTGGCGGCAGGTTAGCGTGTAAAATGTTACCAAGAAACCGGAAGTATTGTCTAAAAGACATCGGAAGCGCACGGTAAAACTTCGTTCTAACAAATGGCAATTCTCTGGCAAGAGAACATCTTGAAGACCCATATTGGCGGACTCTGGCGGAAGAAACGAATTCCACATCAATTGCCTCTGCAATTCCTCCCTGTCTTCGGAGTGGACCAACTCGTATACTGATTGGTGTACGATGTCTGACTGGAAAAAATCGAAATTTATATATTTTTACCGGAACCAAAATCTTGATTATGCATATAACTACGGCGTAATTAAATTTGTAACTGATGAAAGTGCCATCCATCTGAAAAAGTGCCATCTGAAAAAAACCATCCGCCCGTATTACCACCCGTACACCTTCCTGGGACAGGGTTGCCGGGAGATAATATACCGGCCGCGGACCAAACATAAGGACCCGGAATTGACAAATAATTGATATTTAACTTGGTATAGATAGGGTGCCAAGTTGTTATTGAAAATACATGGATAAAGACAAAAGATATTGAACTAGGAGAGGATAGTGGTTGAATCGGGGAAACTACAAAAACTTAAATGTATGTGACTTAACTATAATAATAAGTAAGGTTAAGAAGATATTTTTTACCTGGTGAAATCCTAAATAGCCTTCTATACTGTGTGTGGCAAAAAATACCTCGCCCTCGCACGTAAGTATCATAAGGAACCCATTTAAAGCCTAAAAATATTAAAACGAAATTTTAAGAATATAAATACACTCCCCGGCACAAAATTCCGTCACCCTAAAATTTTGCCCAATTTTGATGTTTTATAACTTTTTTATTTTTCATCTGATTTTCATAAACTTTTTACCAGTCTGTAGATCAGTTCATTGTGTGTCTTTTTAATTATTGTAATAAGTCATATTTTTCGTCCAGGCAATATTATACAGGGGTAAATCAAAGTGTTGTTTTTTGTCGTAAACTCAAAACACCCTGTGGAAAAATTGAGGCGAATAATTTTGTTTACAAACTGTTTGCTGCCATCTTAGACGTATTGTAAACATTTTGTTTTTTGATTCATCCCATTATCTCATTTCTTCTGCGAGTAGCAAAATTTTAAATGAAACGCTGATTTCAAGCTTATTTTTATTAACAAAAACATCCACTAGGTATATCACAAAATTAATTAACAAAGACAAATTTTAATAACGTGTATGTCCTCCTCTCGCAGCAATGACAGCTTGCATTCTTCGTGGCATCGAATTAATAAGATTACTTATTCTGTCTTGAGGAATAGCCTGATATTCTTCTGTCAGCGCCAGCCGTAAGTCTTGCAAGGTTAGTGGTTGCACAGGACGGCGACGGAGTGCTCTTTTAAGAACATCCCAAAGATGTTCGATTGGGTTGAGATCCGGGCTACATGCGGGCCAGTCCAATCTTGGAAGTCCAACCTCATCCAGATATTCGCTCACTACCCGTGCAACGTGAGGTTTAGCATTATCATGCATTAATGTAAATTGGTTCCCAATGAAAGGAGCAAATGGAACAACAATTTCTTGGAGGATTTCCTCAATGTAACGGTGGGCGGTTAGTGCTCCATTTTCAACAAATACAAGGTCAGTACGTGCATCGGTAGAAATACCCGCCCAAACCATGACTGAACCACCGTAATATTGCAGTCGCTCAGATATGATGCAGTCTGCATATCTTTCATTTCTACGTCTGTATACCCATTCACGACCATCCGGCGGCCTTAAACAAACCCTGGATTCATCTGTGAATAGTACGTTTCCCCACTGTTCTACAGTCCAGTCAGCATGCGCTCTTGCAAATCTCAGTCGGTGTTGACGATGCCGAGGAAGCAATTTTGGACATACTGCTTCGTGAATGCAATCCTGCTTCTAACAATCTTCTACGTATCGTTCTTTCACTTACACTTACTCGACGTACCATTTGCAAGTCATTTTTTAGATACACAGCAGTAGCTCTTCGATCTCTTAAAGAACTCATAATGACAAAGTGATCATCAGCTTGAGTGGTCATTCTCCTTCTGCCAGAGCCTTGCCGCCTAATAAAGTTTCCCGTCTGTAGATACCTATTCCAAACATCACAAACTGTAGACCGCGCAATTCCCAGAGTACGGGAGACATAACTCTTATTGCGGCCATCCTCTTTTAAGGCAACAATTCTACCTACGTCTGCTGTAGTTACCATGATGACAACACACTAAATTAACTGTACTGTCAAATATTCTGTCACAATAACCGCGTATTTAGCCAACGTCGATGTTTTTTAATTAAAAATGATAAAATTAACAGCGTTTCATTTAAAATTTTGCTGCTCGCAGAAGAAATGAGATAATGGGATGAATCAAAAAACAAAATGTTTACAATACGTCCAAGATGGCAGCAAACAGTTTGTAAACAAAATTATTCGCCTCAATTTTTCCACAGGGTGTTTTGAGTTTACGACAAAAAACAACACTTTGATTTACCCCTGTATAATATTACCTGGACGAAAAATATGACTTATTACAATAATTAAAAAGACACACAATGAACTGATCTACAGACTGGTAAAAAATTTATGAAAATCAGATGAAAAATAAAAAAGTTATAAAACATCAAAATTGGGCAAAATTTTAGGGTGACGGAATTTTGTGCCGGGGAGTGTATATACTTGGTTTTATATTAAACATTTAAGTACTGAATTTTAGGTGACCTGTAAGCATTTCAAAGGGCGGATTATAATCTGACTCACCTGTAAAAACATATCGCCATCTAGCGGAGTGTGGTCGAAAGCTGTGAGGTCTCTGGACCGATGAAGACCACCGTCATCTTTGTCCTTGTGCATAACCACTGAAACAATTAGGTCGAATTATCATCTCATTAATTCTACCACGGTTTCTATTCCGTATAAACGTATTTTCAGTGCAACTTAGTTATGAAAATACCTACACGACCGCGTGCATTTATTAATAACATTAATGCCCAATTAACGCATGTCTGTGTGTGGCTGTACAGTGGAACAAATCCGTGGCTAGCGTGAAAAAATGCTGAGATAACATTGTCTTAGGTCAGTGGTAAACATATCCGCGTGTCGCAATTTCGATCTAGATACATACCCGCATAAATAGTTTAATATTCTTAATATTCCACATTTATTTTTAACTAATTAAGTACCTTATAGTAAGACCTAGTCTACCTTACGTATCATGTTATCTCTAAGGAGTAGGCAGTTTGGGGATTTAAATTAAATAATTATATTAAATTTCCCTAAAGGGAAATTTAATTTAATCCCATTTCTTATTATTAATAAAAATGACCATATATATATATATATATATATATATATATATATATATATATATATATATACATATATATATATATATATATATATATATATATATATATATATATATATATATATATTTATATATATATATATATATATATATATATATATATATATATATATATATATATATATATATATATATATATATATATATTTATATATATATATATATATATATATATATATATATATATATATATATATATATATATATATATATATATATATATATATTGAATAAACGGGATTGCCTAGCTGGGCAATCCAATAAAATTATCGAATATAAAAGGTAGAAGCTTGGTAGCATCCCAGCCCAGTGGGGGAAAATTGCATTTAATATACCAACAAGATCAGGAAATAAACTTTCCACAGTAATTATCAAGTGATAGGTAGCAGATTGAAAACTGCAGCCCAGCAGCAAGTAAGAAATATTTGTCGGTAGATAAATCCCAAGGCCCAGGAGAGATACCAGCGAAAGCATTCAGCATTCCAGAGGCAGTGCAGCGATATCCCGCTAGATGGTACCACCACCAGAGCCCAGCAGCAGTTCACTAGTTCGCGTATAAGTGTAATCGAAAGTGACAAGTTTTGTGGAAGTACATGAAAAAAGGATTAACATATTTTACAACAAGGTAATAAACAATCTAAATTTGCTCATTTTAAGGAATATTGTTTCAGAGGACTTGGTCTCATGTAATTATATTTAAGTTAAGTAGGTTTTTCGCAGGATAGCAATAGGTTTTAAAATTTCGTTTCACATTAACAACATCTTATAATAAACATAAGCAAATGCAATCACAGCTTCTTCTCTCTTGTTTTGCAATTTCAGGGAAATAAATTTCAAATATGAAAGAATATAACCAACACAATTTTGAGCTTCACAAAAATTTAACATATTAATAAAGAAATTACATACAGTTTAAATTCAACGATGATGAATAGTTAACTTTAATTATACCCAAATCATTAATAAGCTAATAAGCCTAATTGGACCCCCTCTAAGACGATGAGAGTGCTCATGACTCTAAAGTGATCCCTCAATTAAATTTAAAAAAATGTGTTAATAGAACTGGCGCCCATAAAAAAAATGAGAACGATTCAACAGGGAAGTAGTGAGAGTAAGTATCTAATAGACAATATATTTATTTATAATAGGCAATATAATTATATTTATATATATTTATTGAGTTGGGTTTGCTAATTTGATTTAAAATATGCTGATGATATATTTGTTATTAATAATGATCTGTAGTTTTTTTCACGTTGGGAGAGATAATTGTAACGAATTTTTAAATAGTTAAATTTTTAATACTTACTTTAATTTTTCTTAACTCAGTAACTTCATCTCAAAAATAATCTTTTAAAGAAATTTATATAATAGATCTAATTGGAGAAAGTGATTAAAATTCAATCCTTCAATTAAAATAAAAATTAGTGTTCGTAGAACTGGCGCCCATAAAACAAGAGAAGGGTTCAATAGGAAAGAAAATAGAGTAAGTATCCTATAATCAGATTAAATATTTCTTCATCATAATATTTCAATATAAAATATCTTTTTTACAAAAGGCCTAAAACAATAGACATAACATAACAATTATCTCACCAAGGTAGGGCTTAATTCAATTCATTACAAATTTATTATCCCTATATATAAAATTTCATATATCATTTATCACAAATTGCCAACCAACGTGGGAATTTTAAAATCTAATAAAAACAAAACTTCACAATATATATATATATATATATATATATATATATATATATATATATATATATATATATATATATATATATATATATATATATATATATATATATATATATATATATATATATATTTGTAAGGGATATGTGTCACTCGTACACATTTGTATATACGAGCTAAACTATTTGCACAACATGTTATGTCATAAAGAAAATATATTTTACAGATGCATGTCCATCTGTCAGCGAAAGAAGCAATGAATATTAATAGAGCAAACTGAGCGTAATAATCCCATGCCGATATACTTAATAGGGTATTTCATTTAGCTTTTATGATTGGGATAATTTAATGTTTTTGCTTTATGTAATATTTTAGAGCTACGGCAAGTAGACTATAAATGCATCTGATAATAAAATTTAATAATTTATTCAGCCGTTTAAGGCCGTACCACCGCGTTTCCTGCGAAGAATTGAAATTTGCGCCAATTAAAGTTATTACAATTTATAGTGGCATTATTTTAATTAAGTCGTTCTTTTTCCCAGAGAAATATGTTCAGGTTGTATCATTTACATTTTATATACTTATTAATTCATTGGATGTTCATAAATTATGTAACTTTTTATACGATTCATGTGGATATTAGGCGAAAATTTATGGTGCTATTAATATCAATAGCAACGAAATAGAATGCGAGCAACACACAGCTCGGTACTCGGTGCCACTGTCAAATAGAGATTTCTATGAATTAATCAGATGGCTAATTGAGGCAACCGATCCGGGCAGGTGGTCTTATTGAGCTGTAAGCCGCCTAATGCAAATTTAATATGCAGAAAACTGTAAAAACAGCGGCGTTCCGTCAAAGCGAGAGTCACGATGATGCTGCAACTTGTCATATTTAACTTGTCTATTCAATAAGCGGTTAATGGGCTCGTGATTGGACCGTGGCAGGTGTTATTACTACACTGAAGTAAGCTATCGCGCCCTTTATTGACGAGCCAGTGCTCGGTCACGAGCTATATACACCACTATCCATTAAAATCATCTGTTTCGCTCTATCAAAACGTCATATATACGCGAACATAAATGTTCACTTCGTACGTTATCGATTAATCAAGCCGCGTTGATTAAATACCACGGATAAGATTTACCCAAAAAGCTCATATTATACCCGTAACATTAGCATTGAATTCGGGAATTCAAGTAAAATATGCCATTAGATTAGAGAGGTCGTAACTACGATTTCAATGTCATGCCATTCGGACTGCTACCAAATCCTGCCCATATTTTATGTACCATTACCAAACCCTAGACAATAACAAAACGCAACAAAATACAAAACACATGACAATCTCCATCCAAACTTAAACAACAAGTAAAATAGATTGGGCGGATGATCGGGTGCAAATACCAAAGCAGTATAATAATTAAAGCAGGTTTTTTGATTTATTTTTATAAATAACCAAATAAATAACATAACTAAATAAATAATAATTAAATAAATAACCAAATAAACAAACCACACAAAAACATTCATACAAAAAAATATAAACTCGCCTCAGAGATAAGCAAACAGAATCCCCCTAGGGCTGGGCTAGGCTGAAAACAAAAGTTTTAATCCTTATATACTTAAGTGCATTATACTAAATAAAATAATAATAAGTGATACTGTCAAATATCTGATTAACCTCCTATAAATGTAAATGTAAATATTGTAAATAAATGAATTTGTTGTTGTTGTTTTTCATAAAGAAATATGGGTCGAAAACAGACAACTTAAATTTAAACATTTTTCTCCCCAATATATCAAATCGGGTGCTCCCATCATTTAGGCATGGTTTGTGCAGACGGGGTCAAGGGGGGGGGACGATTAATTAAAAGCATGGAAAAATCGTATTTAATGCATATCTCGGATTATCTCTACCGGATTTTGCCTTTACAAAAAAAAAAGATGACATATAGAAAATGAATATTACGACAAAACACACTCATTTAAAGCTGAGCGAAATAGGATAATTAATTCGCGAGATATCGCGAATCGTAGTTGCGTAAATAGGAAAAATCAAATTGGGTTTCCATCGAAACTGTGTTTTCGGTATGAGGGAAGGGGATGGGGGAAATATTTTTTCCCAATCGACAGCTATTATTTCGACCTTTAATTATAGCCCCACTAGATCA